>APFE030018092.1:0-49580 GCA_000404065.3 Pinus taeda
CTTTTGTTGATAGACTAATACTTCTGATGGCAAAAAAAATTGCTCTTATGAATAAAAACTTCTGCTGCTATACAGTGAACTTTTTCTCAAAGGGGTAAAAGATTTCAATACTCCTTCAGGTCTTCATAAACTTTAACACAAAAATGAATATATAAAATGTACCATAGTTATGGGTCCACCAATATTCGTCCACACTATCACTTAACGCCTTTTTTCAATGCAACGTTCAACACAACACTTCAATCAACAACATATAACATAGCCCACTGTGCACATACCAGCATTGTTCGCATCAAAGCATACGAACAAGTGAGGCTCCAACCAGAATGAGTGGTGGATGCATACGCTATCAACCACGTGCAAGGCTTATAGATTGTTCTCAGCATAATGGAATGCCGTTGCTGTTAGTGGAATGAAAACAGTGGTGACCGGATGATACTCGATGAAGACTTGTTGTCCCTTGGATCTTTGTGTAACGACTCAGGCCCACATGTAAAGGACGCAAATCAAGATCATGTCAAAAAACCCCATGTCAAACAGCTCCATGTCAAACAGCGTATGGCATATACCGGGCAGCAGCGTAAATGTCATTGTTCAAACAACGTTTTTCTTTGATATCTGCTCAATACAACAGCGTTTCAGTCAGCTCCATCAAACAACGTTTTTATTTGATATCCGCTCAATACAACAGCGTTACAGTCAGCTCCATCAAACAGCGTTTTTCTTTGATATCCACTCAATACAACAGCGTTACAGTCAGCTCCATCAAACAGCGTTTTTCTTTGATATCCGCTCAATACAACAGCGTTACAGTCAGCTCCATCAAACAGCGTTTTTCTTTGATATCCGCTCAATACAACAGCATTACAGTCAACTCCATCAAACAACGTTTTTCTCTCTCAGATGTTTGGTATGCAGCTTCAGGCAGGCGTTTCCTTCAGGTGTGGGACAGAGGAGCAGAAGACAGGCAGTGGACAGAGGAGTTACAAAGCAAGGTTAAAAAAAGAACCTGGGACCTGTGCTCTGATACCATGTCAGGCCAGGGGTAACTCCAGAAAACTGATTCGTTTATTCAATTAGCCAGCTATCTATTATATACATGAATGTGATCGTTCAGTTCATCTTCTTGATGACTGTTCACATTCAGTTCCCCCAATCACTGAGGATTAGGTGTCAACAACTGTTTTGAACCATTCTACAGATTTCAGAGCCACTGTACAAATTTCAGAGCCATCATATGGATTTCAGAGCTGCCATACAATTTGAAAGCAAACTCATGGATTTTCTTATAAAATTTGAAGTCTGACAACAAGTCATACACCACTGAATGGACAGGATTTAAAGAGTCCTTTTAATACAGTCGTACAGCTACCATATTGTCCTATCAGGAGTTTTTCTTAATAAACCATCATTTATTATTTGTTTTACATTTATTATTTCAAGGATATCAGTTCTTTTTGCATTGTATAGATAAATTATTTTCTTTGTGTCACATTATGGCCACATTGTGTAATATTATGCTTTAGGCAGTCAAAATTTTAATACATGGAAAGAGCAGATGCTTGTAGTTTGAACAAGCTGATTTTCGGAGAGGAAATCCAGAATTAATCCTATAAAGACGCCCAAGCAAAATATGATGTAAAGAATAGAGAGGCTGCCAGGATTATTAGACTTTCCGTCATGAATGAAATGCTCCCTGAAGTTCAGACTGGGGAAGATGCATTCGCCATTTACAAAATATATGGAATTTGCATGAAACCTCTGATAAAAATAGACCCTTTTTCTTGAAGAATATTTTGTTTTCAATTAAGAGGGAAGAACACAATCCTATTCCAGATCAATTATTGAACATTAAATATATCAAAGACCAGTTGAAGGTTATTGATAGGAAGGTGGAAATGTAAGATCTTGTTATTCTAACTCTGAAGAATCTTCCCTCTTATTTTGGAAATTTCACTGAAATTGTATTCTGAATGATCAGTTTGTTGAGAATTCTAGGGCATCAAGTTGTTATGGTTTATTAACAGAATTCTCTTTTAACTTGACAAGTTCTTGTGATGTTTATTACGTTAGCCCATCAACATTTTTAAGTTCTTTTTATCATCAAGATAAATGTCAAACAAGAAGATCACAAGTGCAAACAACAGACCCCAGATATAGTCTACAAGCCAGCGCAAAATCCCCTCAACATGGGAAAACCTAGAAAAGCTTCTCTTCTTATAAAATTTCAAGGAAAACTTCCAAGACAAAGACACAGACCAGACTTGCAAAGATCAAGCCAGCCACCAAGAATATATGCCACTGATGCTGTAATATCTCCAACCTGTGAAAACCTTAGATCAAGCCATCCGCAGAAAATTTTGCTGTTTCTGGGGCAGAAAATAAACTTTGCATAAATCAGGCAGATCTCCTTTCATCTTCGCTGCCCTTCTCCTTCTCTTCTAGCACCCTCGCACTTCATTTCCAACCACGGAACAGAATTATGATGAGGTGTATTGTACCTTAATAGGTCAAAATCCTCTTTTATTTATAGCCATTGCATAAACTATAAGGGCCTCTCTAGGATGACTTCATCTTGGGGTCTTTCTAGAACTTTTTATACAACAAAAATAATGTCTTTTTCTTGATACAAATGCCCATTGAGTCCTTTGCATCATTATGTTGACTTTGACTCAAGACTAAATCCCTAGAACACACAATGGGTGCTGGACCTAGAACCAATGACCATGAGCAAGAAACCCATTCTCAAAATAAATATTTTTCTTTTACAAAAATATTTTTCTTCCGTTGAGAAATCTGGGGCAGCTAGTGTGAAAATTCCTTAAACTGGACTCCTTACTGCAGCAACTAATGATATTTCTCCTACTTGTTACATTTACATGAACAAGTTATCCTACAGAAAACATCGAAATACATACACTACAGCCTACACCAACTAAATAATATGCCGAAACAAGAAACTGAACAATAGAGAAAGATACACACAAAAGACACAGTTGTTTTTGGAAAAATGTCCCCGGAAAAACCCAATGCGGGAAAACCAGTGCAGCAGATTTGAGGGTTTTATTATTACGCTGAAGTATTTTTGAATACATCTACTGGATGCTTTCCCGACAATCCAGTTACAGAGAATATCACTTGGCAAAAGAAATTAGTGAGATTACCTCACTCTACACTACAAGTCTCGGCTGATCTTGCAGCCGAACCAATGAGTTCCTGGGCTATTTCTGCGTTGCCCCTATTGGGCCTGCATCAACCTCTAAGGCCCTGCGTCCGTCGTCACCTCTGTTGGAGATCGATCTACTTCCAAGAGCTAATTCCAGCCCTCTCGACTTAGAAACGTCAGCGCCAGCAAATCCCAAACTTTTGCATGGAGACTCTATGCTGCTCTGCGTGGGGCATGCATGAGCCCTTGCTGGCTCTGCGTCATCCTCTTTCACTTCTACGTTGTCTCCTCTACGGGTCTCTCTGCCTCTCTGCTGAGTATTCTTGGCTCCAGAGAAGATCCTCCAGCCAAAACTTCCTCTACCCCTCACTGCGTGTTCACTACAAATCATTGTGTTGCCTCTAGCTTCAACAATTCGATCTGACTGATCAACTTTCTATGTGTTTTCCAAATGACCCTCAAGCCTCCTTAAATAATCTCCTCGTTGACATTCAACAGCCCAGACAAGAAGTTAATCAATGACTAAGATCATTTATGCTTGACCCTCTTCTTCTTCTAGAAGTTACATCCACAGTTATATTAATACCCCATTAATTATTTTATTTTCCTAAGTTTAGACTTAGGGTCTCATTAAAAATAATTAATTATTTTAATCAAACTGTCTCTGGATGGAATTTCCCAAAACGCTTTTTGGGTTCTTCGGAATACAGGTGCCCAAGCCTCCCTGCAAAATTCTGAGACTTAGAGCACATCTGATGCTACCAAAAATCAACATCTAGATTTAGGTGACTTCTCTTCTTTGCTAACTGCTTGTGATGTATTTTCACTGAACTTGACTAGCTTCTTCTTTCACTTGGTTATTATTAGTGTTTTCTATCATCAAATAGCTATCAAACAATGAAGATCAATATGACAAGGAGACTCAAAATGCAAGTTGTCAACCAGGTTCAAAACCTCTCCTCTTGAGAGGAAAACCCACAAGAAATCTTCTCTTCTTATAGAACTTCAAATGACGAATTCCAAGATCTATGACCCTTGACCAAGACTCCTCCAAGACCAAGTCAATTTTTTCTCCTTGAAGCACTTCCTTCTCACAAAGTCAACTCTAGTCAAATTTGCATTGTAGTAGCTGCAACTTCTCCTTCAACAAACCTATCACTATAACTGCAATTTCAGCCTTCCTTACCTGCATTTTTCAGCCTGACTGTTATCCCTACAATTTCGCACTTGTGATCAATCTAGGGCAGAGTTCAAGTGCTCCTCTTCACTTGTCTTGGGCTTATCTTCTTAGAACTTTAGCGTGCAAGAATGATCCTTTGCATGCTATATTTTGTATCCTTTAAGGTTTACAATACTTCACTTTAGAAACCCTAATTGCAGCCCACACATGTGAGAGATTCTGTCCAAGAACAGTCTTCCAAAACCTTTTTTCTTCCTCCCTTTCATTACTTCTCTTCCTCAGTGGCTATTCCTTGTCTTCTTGAGCTTGTGGTCAAACTTCTTTTGCTGATTGGATGATTCAAAATAAGGTCAAAGTATACCTTCTATATAGGCTTCTTAAGGTGGTCGAACAACCCTTCCATGCGGTTGACTTGTCACTATGTAGGCCGACTAGATCTCCTTTGAAGGCCAACTTGTTTCTTGCATGTTGACAATGTCTTGGAGGGTATTTTACTCTAATTTTGACTCAAATATATTTTCTTTACAATATACAACATGCCCAAAAGGATTTTCCATACATGACAATGATTCAATTGACTTGTTGACTAAATGAAAAGCCCTAGAAGCACTCAACAGGTGCTTGACCTATAAAAATAAACTTGAGCATGAAACCTATGAATCCAGAATAACAATAATAAATTTATTTTTCCCTTTATATCAAATAAAATCATGATTACATAAGTCATTATGAAGACCAAAACTAGTTACATATTTCAACATTGTTTTCTTTCATTTGATAGGTACAATAATAATTACATCAATTCATGGTCCAAATACAGTTATGAAGACCGAAACTAGTTACAACTTTCAACAGAGTTAACATTTGATCAACTTAGCAATAGGATTTTGCACAAAGATAGTTGGAGGAAGCACTTTGGAAATAATAGTGTTCATGATACTTTAGTCGTAGACTTCTCAATGAATTATTAAAGAAAAGGCAGGGGTAGAAAAACTACAAGTGGGAAGAAAGAAAGTGACAAGGAAAATGATTAAGGGAATCTGAAGACTAAAAATATTTTTGAAAGCTTTTATAATTGAAAGCATTGTAAAAAAACTTGAAAGCAAATTTTGTTGAAAAAATTTATTAGATGACAAGCTCAACTCAAGGGCTACTCAAACCGGCCAGAAGCATGAGAAAGTGGTTGAGCATAAATGGGAGGTTGAATGTTATGATTTTATTATATAAAGCTAGGAACAAGGAGGCTCATGTCAACAAGAGTGATTGATATATTGATTCTAGTGCTTCTTGTACTTTCACCAACAGAAAAGATTGGTGTCTTGATCTTAAAGCAGATAAGACAGTCTCAGATTCTGTCATTTTTGCAGGCGAGGAACATAAAATTGCTGGAAAAGAAAATGAGCAGATAGAAATGCAAGGTAGAAAAAGTTGTTATTTTTTAATGTATCATTTGTCATGCAAGGTAGAAAAAGTTGTTATTTTTTAATGTATCATTTGTCTCGAGATAGGAATCTTCTTGCAACAAAGGAAAAAAATAAGTTGGTATGGGTGTTGAAGAGCATGGGATGTTTTGCTCGGTGAGTGTTGATAAAATTCAGGAGCATGACTTAATGGCTAGCAGTGGGAAAGACAAATGTTCACTTTGGTATCAGTTGCATGGCCATATCAATTTGCGTTATCTTTCTCTTTTGACTAATAAGAAAATGGTGGATGGTCTCCCAAATATTTTGGAAAAGGAAGACAAACGTCTCTTGTGGGGATCAATTTTGGCCTTCTTAGAGATTTTTCCCTACCTAAAATTCACCTTGTATCTTGTGGAGATGTGTTCTATTGAGGATTAATTTGTGTTACCTTTCTTTTTTGACAAATAAGAAAATGGTGGATGGCCCCCCAAATATTTTGGAAAAGGAAGACGAACATGTCTTGTGGGGATCAAATTTGGCCTTCTTAGGGATTTTGGCCTAGCTAAACTTCACCGTGTATCTGGTGGAGATGTGTTCTATTGAGGATTTTTGCTTACAAAGCTATTCTTTGGTGTTGGAGATGTCATTTTGGAGCAATAAAGGATTAATTCACGCATCCTATATTGTAAGTGTGCCTTGTATTTGATGTATCTTTCTATAACTTGGGGCTATTGTATGGAATGGATAATTGTCTAGGGTCTCTATGTCATCGTCATTATTGAAATTGTTCTTTAGAATCCTAGCAATAGTATTGCATGCACTACACTACAGAATTTTTATCTCAATCCCATGAGTGAATCTTTCAACTAGCACTCCTCATTGTCTTTGCAATGTAGGGTTTCATAATTCCCTTACTCCTTGTTCGGGTTTAGTACTTTTCTCCTAAGTTAGAAATACTGTAGATTCCAACACCCAAGGTCAAGGCACTAGGAGAATTTTTCTCTTAATCATCTTCTTCCAACTGGCAGCTAGCAACCCCTGACAGAAACTTGGTAGTTGAGTGATGTGCCTTCTTATCCTTGTAACTTGCATCAACCATATGTTTCATCGCCCATTTTCAATAGCACATGTTAGAAGGTGGGAAATCCAATGCAAAAGGTATGTTATTCATTATGCAATTGGGTGGTTATGCTTGTTTCTCATTTAGGCATTTGGCATGGATTATTGGGTGACTTGGAAGAAGGAAGCATTTTGACCATAGTTTTGTTCTCTCACCTTAAATGGGGAGCTCATTTTCAATCCTAGACCAGTGGGACCTTCCCTAATGGTCCACAACTTTAGGAAGGGCCCTACTTGGGAAAGCCCGAATGAAATTGTGTGGCCTTGTTTTCCCCATTCCATACTTATCACTTCACTCCATACATTATGAACCCTATACTCCACCTCCCATCTCTGGGTTTACATGACCATGGGTTCACAACCTTTTAGCACATAACCTTCCCTTGTCCACATATCTAGATCAGGCCTGGAAACTTTGCCACAGGAGGTTGATGCAGCGAAAGAAAAAGTAAAAAGCATGTCATGGCCACAAACAAGAAACAAATGAAAAATAAAATTATAAAATGCAAAATATAGTCGACATTAATATTAGCACATGGGCAACAGTCGATCAGACCCTCAAGCCTCCTCTTATACTTTTCCTATTGACGATTCAATAGTCGAGATTAAGTCCCTAATCAACAACTACGATTAGATTTGGCTTGATCCTCATTATTTAGAACTTTCTCACCCATATTATATTAATACACATTAATATTTTAATTTTCCTAAGTTTATACTTAGGGTCTCATTAAAAATATTAATTATTTTAATATCTCTCCATCCGAGTGGAATTTCCCCAAACGATTTCTGGGTCTTAGAGATCTCATGTGCCTTAGCCTCTCCACCAATTTTCATGGCTAGAGCACATTCGATGCTATCAAAAATCAACACTCTAGCAATGCTTCACTATAGAAAACATCACACTGATCTTCCACATCGGTAGTTGTTTTGTTGCTTGGCCTGTTGCCTCACATCCCCTGCACTGTTGCTTCTTGTACTGCTGCCCATGACACTGCCACTGCCGTTGCTACATCTTTACTGCATCTCCCCCTCAATATGTTGCCCCTAACACTGCCACTGCTAACTACTGCACTGCTACTCAATTATCGAGAAGTAACTGACTGCTCCCAAATACTGACATCTCGGTCAGTGTAGAAGCCTCGTGATGCTGAAGTTGCCTCTGCTGCTATCATGTGCTCCCTTTGTTGCTACTACGCTGCTGCATACACCTCTGTGCCTCTCGCACTGTTGTAACGTCCACTGCTTTGCTGCTCCACTACACGTTGATCCATCCAACACCTGTCGTCATGCTACTGTCGTTAAGGGCTCCCGTAGCTGGATGTGATCCAAGAGTTTGGGCACCTCAAGGATCCTGCCCTTAGTATGTAGTCCTCCTAACTACAACTCGATGTCACCCTACCTCTTCTCTAGAGGTGCATGAGCACTCATGGCACACTCGTCATCAGTCTTGACCTCTTTTTCATCCTTAGCTGGAGTTGCCTTTGAATCAGAAACTTCTCCCTTGTTTTTCTTCCTCGGACACTAGGATGCATAATGTCCCAGCTCCCCACAATGGAAGCACTTAACCTTGGAGATGTCATTTTTCCTCTTCCTTTGATATCCCTCAAATGCTAGAGCCGCATCCTCCTGCTCCTCTTTCTTGATTCGACCTCCCTTGCCACTACTCACCACCTTGGTTATCCTCCTGATCTCTTCTTGGCGAAGAGCTGCCCAAATCTCCTCCCAAGTGGGAAGAGTAGCCCTACCCATAATACTTTGGACAAATGTCTCCCACTCCTCGGAGACTACATCCAGGGTAGTCTTGACCATAAACTTTGGATCCAGTGTAGACCCCAAGGAAGTAAGTTGGTCATGAATTTTCTACAACCTACGAAGGAATGGATCTATCTGCTCTCCCTTTTGCATTTGATATGACCGTCGCTGATTCTCCAATAGCATCTTCCGCTGCACGAAAGAGCCCTGCTATAAGGTGGTCAGCGCCTCCCACATCTCCATTGTTGTGTTCTTCTCAGCACTATGTGGTATGACCAATGTTTTAAAAACCGGAATTGGTGACCGGACAAGTCCACCTAATGAACTAGGTTTCGAACCGGGACTGCTCAGGTCTAAACGAACCGGTCTTAAAAAAAATACATTAAATAATTAATTTTTAATGAAAAAAACTATTTTGAAGATTTAAAACCATGATTCCAAGCCAATAGAGACAAAATATGCAAAGATTGCTCATTTATATACCATGTAAAGGTGAATATATCAAAATAGCATTGAGCGAAATACATATCATCGACAAAATTCATAAGCAATGAGGCTCTAAATGGCCTCTAGAGTGAAAAAACAAAGCCTACAAACTATGGGGCCAGTGGCCTACTACAAGTCTACATATATGATAATAGTGATCAACATTATCACTTGAAACTTCTCATGAGTCATCATGATCAAACTCAGTTGGTTGAGTTTCGACTCACAAACTTTGCAATCACAAACTTCTCTATTGGTTCAGTGACTTGAGCCTCAAACTTTTGAAGGCATTCTGCCCTAATATGCCCTATCACTTCATTTGTTGCTCCACGTGGCTCTACATGGTCTCCTATCCCAGCCAAGCGTTGCTTGAACCTGTTAATACCCCCTCCTTCAATAGACTTTTGGCAATATTTGCAGATCATTTTGCCATCAATCATATCACAATGAGCCCATGCAGTATCTTTGGCTTTTGTAGGCATGATGACTACTACTTAGCTTAAACTTTATGTTGTTCCACTACTCCAACAAAAACTCAACACTCTCCAAGCTCCCTATCAAACTCACAAATGCTCCAAATGAGATGTGTGAGACAAATGAGAGGGAGAAAGGTCTTTTGAAGGCTTGGAGAGGGTGTTTTTGGAGGGAAAGAACCCTTATTTTCCCTCCAAAACACCCTAAAAATTTGGAAAATAGTGTTGCGTGGGTCCTCTGCAGTCGTTGTAGCTAACTGGTTGATTTAGGACGAAACCAGCCGCTTTGACCACAAACCGACCGGTTTCATCCTAAACCGTCAGGTTAGGACCAGTTAAGGCAAATTTCAGGTCAAATCATGGGTCAAGGCAGGTTTTTCTGCAGGTTTGACCTAGTGGGCTTGCTAACCCGCTAATTTGATCGGTTACCAATTCAGACCGGCCGATTTTTAAAACACTGAGTATGACATGATCTTTGACCCCGTCTAGGATCAAGCATTTTGCCTTCCCCTCGACCTCCTCATACTTCTCATTACCATTCGAGTCAACTGGGATAGCGACGGTTTTCAAGGCATAGTCCTTGATGCGATGTCAGTCCAAGATTGCTAAGATCCTAGCCTTCCAAATGACAAAATTTGAAGCTTCGTCCAATCTGTCCTAATCCCTCAATCCATTGACTGCCATCTCTGCTCCTCTTCTAGACTCCCTCTGAGTCTCGACTTCCCTCTTCGAAATCCTCTTGCCAACTGTCAAACTACTCCTCTCCAATCCTCCTTTGCCGCTACAACACGGATCTGGATTCCTTGGCTAGAAATCCGTCGAGGTAGTGATTCCCTCTACCTTGGTTCTCTCTCCTTAGACATTGTTCTTCTATGATAGAAACAACGTCCCACCAGCTCCTCAAATCACAATCTACCCACTACTCCCCAAGCCCCGGCAACTGAAGAAACTAAGCCCTTCAAGCTTTGCGTAATCCCAGCAAAGGTTGAATTTGCCCCTCCGGCCAACTACATCAATCCTACCTTGCTGACCAGGATGACGTGGCTCTTCGTGAGCCTCTTCTACCTCTCTCTGCCTCTGCATTGGCCCTTTCCTTGGCTCAAAATGATGACACAGGCTCTGCATCACTTCTCTTGCTGCTTCTTCTCAAGAACAGCATTGTCTCTCGGGACAGCTACTTTTGCTGCAAATTTCAGATTTTTTATGGTGTCTTCAGTCCTCCTTCGATCTGCAATGCTCTGGTACCATGTGGAAATTTCTAAATTTGACACATCAGAAACCCCTACTGCATTATCTGGTTTATTATCTCCTACTTGTTCTTTCCATTAACAAGTTATTTATTAATATAAATACCAAATAAACACAAATGCAACCTTCACACATATATAGATCAACAACTGAAATAAACTAAGAAAACACAAGGGACACCGCTGTTTTTGGAAAATCGTCCCCAGAAAAACCCAATGCGGGAAAAATGGTGTAGTATATAGGAGGATTTTATTATTATGCAGTTTTCTGAATACAACTAGGGTGCTAGAAATGGCTCACCCTTTAGAGATTTTCCTTGGCAGATGTACCTTTCTTCGGAGACAAATATTCTGGCTAATCAGCGATCGGATGAATAGCCTCACAGTGACTTCAACTGCTCACTTAGCTAGACAACGAAAGCTGCTCCAAGCTACCCTCAAGAACTGCGTCACCCTCCAAAGACTGTGTCACCTACTATTCTCTACGTCAGCTAACCATCTCTCAGTCTGCCCCACAAAAATTCCTCAATGTTGCATCCTCAACCCAGCATCAGTTTTGTAGCCCTTTGCGTCAGCGTCTGCTTCATCTGCATCAGCCTCTTGGCCCTCTGCGTCCTCTGCGCAAGCCTCTTCAGCCTTTGCGTCGGTCCTAGCTGCCTCTGTGTTAGCCTTCCAAGGCTCTGCATTGTCTCTTTGGCACTCTCTCTGCCTCTTTGATATGTATTCTCAGCCTTCTGTCGAATTTCCCCTCGATGCAACAAATCACTAACTCGATTTCTCAACAAACCCTATCCCAGAAAACCAAATTCTTGATCAACATGGTGTGTCTCCAACCGATCCTCAAGCCTCCTCTTATACTTTTTCTGTTGACGATAAAATGGCTGAAATGAAGTCCCTAATCAACGGCTAATATTAGATTTGGCTTGATCCTCTTTATTTAGAACTTTCTCACCCATATTATATTAATACACATTCATATTTTAATTTTCCTAAGTTTAGACTTAGGGTCTCATTAAAAATATTAATTATTTTAATATCTCTCCATCCGGGTGGAATTTCCCCAAACGATTTTTGGGCCTTGGAGATTTCATGTGCCTTTACCTCTCCACCAATTTTCATGGCTAGAGCACATCCAATGCTACCAAAAATCAACACCATGTTGCATTATTTTTTCGGCGTCATCTTTGTTGAAAATTGGCAGCTTAGAAAGCAATTCCCTCCTTTGAGAAGCCCTACAAACCCTAAGGAGACCCCACCTGCCCTTGGAAAAATTCAAATTGCTCATGGAAACATACTATTTTTAATGTGGAAACATGTCAACACAAAAAGTACAAGTCGGCCTAAAGGAGGAATTCGACCTCCTCAACGACAAATAAATACCTCACTTGGCATCACTTGAAGGCATCAAACCACACATCATTTCCTCTTCGCTTGATTCGATCTGGTCTGAAATTGCACAGTCCGAGTTCACACGTGTGAAAGAGAGAGAGGCAATAAGATTTGACTGCAATGACCTTCTGTTTTGGGACCGTTTGGCCAGTGTTGACTTAAGGAGTTTGACTTTGTTTGACTGGTTTTGGATCTGTGTTGGAAGGCTGAGCTGGCTGGTATTTTGACTGAATTTTTCTGGGCATTTTGACCAGCATTGACCGCAGATGTACAGCTAGGGTTTCCACAGGTTGACTTTGACTTTGACCAGAATTTTGTGGGCAGAATTTTTGCACTGTTTTGACCAAGTTTGACTGACCAAAAGAGGCTGTATTCTTTGACTGGTTGACCAAACCTTTTGGAGCTGATTTGACCATTCACCATGGACTGGTTAGGGCTGCATTGACTACTGTTGACTTTGACTGAATAATTCAAGAACTGGTATTTGACCAGATTTGACTTTTATGCTCATAATTGATTGGATATTGATTGGTCGACTTGGTTGGTCAAGGCTTTCACCTTTGACTAGTTGTTGATGTACTTGGATTATGTATCTGCTGAACATTTGATGAACACCTAATAGACAAAGAATCTGGTTAGGGTTTTCCCCCTTGCAGGGTTTTACCCTGGTCTTTGACCAAAAATCTCTGCGTCTCTATTGACCTTCACTGTCTAATATTGTGCATATGGTTTATTGTTCATCTACAATTGCTTACTGTTATTGGGTGATTGAAAAAGCAACTGAAAAGTGATTGCTATTGAAAGAAGAATTTGTTAAGTGATTGTTACAGCATAGAACATTGAAAAATTAACAATCTTTTATTCATAATTTCAAAAGCCCATGTAGTATGTATGACATTCCTCTAATTGCTCAAGGAATTGAGCTTCCCAACTTCATGATGAATTGATGCCTAACCTCTGTCCTTCATTGTGCTTCAAGGATGAAGCAACTTCTCACATCAATGGTACTGAACATAGTTAATATAAATAACACGTAAAAATATATAATAAATATCAATAATAATGAATAAAACAAAGTCCCTGGAGGTTGTGACCATTCAATAGTATTCATAATGTCATGAACACTTATATCAATCATGATTCAATGATATATCAATTATAATTTATCCTAACTGGATTTCTCAACTCTATCCTATCTATATTGGACATTTGTAATTATCAAACAAAATTGTTTGTAAAAAGTATATATTTTAAAGGAAATAAGATCACCATGATCATGATTGTAGGGAAAACTTAAATTTAACGTTGTGCAAAAAAGATATTCAGCTAGCCCAGTGGACTAGCTCAAGTGGTTGACCGCTTTGAGCTCAATGTAGGAGGTATCAGGATGAACCCCCCTCACCGGTTTTTTGTGTGCCTCCTTCAATGTCCATTCTAGGTCAGGGACCATAATCAGTACTGACACATTTACAATTGGTACCATCCATGAATGCAGAGAAGTGACCAAGAGTTTCCCCATAAGGTTTTCCTTGGAAAAAAGAAAAGGCATTCAACTAAGAGCTGATGATCAGAAGATTTGCATGCTTGAAATGGACCAAATCACTCATTTTATACAGGCATTGATTATTGATAATTCACACACCATAACAAGCATCTTGCTTCTAGTACATCCTGCAGAGTTAAGCATATAATGTATAAAACTTATTGTTCTGATTGCAATTCTTCAGATATTATCTGGTCTAAAGGTCACTCACATATTGCAGAATATTCGTAGATCCAAACAACTGACTATGAATTCTAACCACATCCTGCAAAAGTGGTTCCTCAAGGGATGCCCACACATCCTCAAGCTGTTCATGTCCCTGTCCTGGAAACTTGGCCTGAAAACATGAAGAAATATCCTTAACAATCCATTTTGTAATCCATTAGAAACATGTGATAGAAACAAAAGAAATGTAATCAAAAGCAAACAAAAAGCTTTAAAAATAAAGGTTATGAAAGCAAAATCATACATGGTCCTGGTCAGCAACTGACTCTGACAAAATATCCTCCCATTCAGATACCCAATTTTCTTTTGGAAATAACTTGCTGAAAGTGAGCTCGTCTGTTTCTAAATCGTCATCAATCTTACAACTGCGAGGCTTAAACCGGTATGCTTCTGCTTCATGATCAGCTTTGCCTTTCACTCTCTCCTTCATTTCCAACCATAAAGCCGTCAAAGAGGCAAATATGGTATTCAACAGCTGAAGCCAATGAAAACATTAATCAGTACTGGACCTGTTACTAGAAAAAATGATGGTTCTATGGACAGATACATAGACATCTTCTTGACACAGCGGAACAATCCTATCATAATGACCTTATGCAAGGCCTCACCTGCACTGAAGAATCATTCATAACAAGGGATTGCAATATGCTACTGCCAGTACGCAGAAGACAAATACGCAGAATTGTTACCTTTAACTGCAACTCTACAACCTGAATACAAACATCACAATGTCCTTCTAAATCCATCCAGGATGTGTGGGTATGCCACTTACTCACTGATTTAACTAAAAACCATGGGATTAAATCAACACTTTGCTATATGTCAAATTTAAAGAAACCAGAACAGACCTCCTTATCAGCACCACCAGATACCATTACTGCAGATAAGCACTTCAACAATTTTTCATCCAACATCCATTCTTGTCCACAATCACTAGCATATTCAATTTCTGACTTCTTGTTATCACTACCAGTTAAAGGGTGAAACATTTTAAATCCACTTGGAAACCCCATTAATAAGCCAAGAACCTCCTGCAAATCAGAATAAAAAAATAGTTCAGGAGCACAGTAAAAAGAATAACAAGAACAATAAAAGGATTGTGGTCTGGGGATCACCACTATGTTGTCCATATTATTTACTCTAACTCTGCTACAAAAGCTCTTTTGGTGGAAGGCTGTCACTGCCAATGACACACCAAATTTAAGCTCATAAATAGCGAGCTGTATTGGCTGAACAAAGTCTTTATAAGGAGCATATTCCTCTGAAAGTTGAAGAATGAAGCAAGACGAAGTTTCCTGATAAACAGAAAAGTTATATTAACACACTGAAATAAGATATGCAACTAACCAAAAAGTAATGAAACAGTAACAAACATTATAAATATATATATAATATATATATATATTATATACACAGAGAGGGAGGAAGTAGCATATACAAAAGAAAGAGAAACATGTTGGTTTAATGGTGGTTACGCTTGACTTAGTGGTATTAATGTCATTTATATCTCACACTTTTTGGTGGTTATAACCCACACTGGTGTTTATTCATGAAGAGGTCACTCTTCACGTAGTGGTCCCCTACTAATAGTCATTAATGACATTTATTAATCAACATTTATGGGCTATTAATTAGGCCATAATGATTGTTAGGGTTAGGGGTATGTAATCTAATGCTAGAGATCATAAAACATGGCTCTAACCACAATTGGAATCACTATATGAATTCAATACTTATATGCGTACAACCCTATCAACCAACCAAACTCTCGTCAACCTTGGATGCGATGTGCATCTAACTGTAATTGGTCATTGGCCCGTATCCTCAATATGATATCCAAGCTTTGGAGATGCTTTGTTGCTCTTTTCCTGAGTTCTAATGGATACCTAGGTCAGCCAGAATGGCTTGCGTGATTTTATTTTCTAGTCCCAAATTTTGTGGTCATGTATTTTGTTTTACCAGTGTTTTGTTACATAAACAAATATTTAATGCATGCCTGGTATTTTTGTGCATGTTTTTTTATCATTGTAAGGCTATAATTTGGAAATTTTTAAGAGGACTTCTTGTCCAAAAATATGTTGTCCAAAGGACATCAATAAAATTACCATTCTCTTTATGTTATCTAACCCTTAGCCCACTCAACGTCCATTGCAAATAGGTGACATATTGCAAAATCTCGTCTACACCCATGGATAAAGGTTTGAAATTTTCAGCCAAAACTGAATCTAAGACGGTTAATGAATCAGTATACAAGCAACTAGTGGGTAGCTTCATATATCTTACAGCCACTACACCTTATTTTAATTTCGCTGGGAGCTTTATTTCCAGATTCATGGCGACGCCAAACGTAGAGCACTGTACAATAGTGAAGCAAGTGCTGAGATATGTGAAAGGGACACTTGACTTTGGCACTCTATACAGCAGAAGCAAAGACCTTAGGTGTTGAAAAATGTGTAACTAGGTTCGGTCTTCATAAGTATGAAATGTATTCTTGTAAAATATAAAATGAAAAGAAGCTATTATTGAAGCATGGGTTTCATGCTCAAGTGCTTTTATTTTATAGGTCAAGCACCCATTGAGTACTTCTAGGGTTCAGAGTCATTGTCATATATTGAAGACCCTATGGGCACATTGTAACATGTAAAGAAAAAATTGTTTTTGTCTTTAAAGTGTCGAAATTCCCTCCAAGATCAAGTTGGCCTAAAAGCTACCAAGTTGGCCTACATGAAGAGCCACTTCTACCCTTGAAGAAGCCTATATATATAGAGGAACTCGTCCTCCATTAGACACACTCACACACATCTCTTTCTCTGTGAAGAAGAAGGTTAAAAGAGGTCAAAGAAGGACGAAGAGGAAGAAAAGGAAGTCGAAGTGCTTGGGGTTAAGTCTCTCACTCCAACATGAAAGTCGAAGCTAGGATTTCTGCGCTAGGGACATCTTTGGTTCGATCTTGGAGACAAGAGCGAAAAGAAGTAAAGAAAAGGTGTCCTAGGGTGTCTCACTAGCCCTAAGATTCAAGGAAAAACAAGCAAAGAGGAAAGGAGGCCATACAAAGAAGATCGAAGTCTTCTTGAGGAGGAGCAGCAATTGCCAGGAAACCAAATTTCAGATCAGAAATAGGAGGTCAAAGATCTTGCAGAAGGAAGCCAAGTTGATCTTGATCTTGGAGGCTATTTGCCTGAGTCTCTAGGTCATGGTATTCATCCATTGAAGGATCTATAAGAAGAGAAAAGATTTAAGGATTTTCCCCTCAAGAGGAGGGGTTTTGGCCCTAGCTTGCAGCCTATATACTGTGTCACTATTCTTATTGTTTTAGTAGTTGTTTGATGTATCTCACAATATAATAATAAGCAACCAAGCTAATAAGCTAAAAGGAAACACAAACAATGATCAAATTAAAGAGAATTAACATATTCACTGCCCTATTGAATTCTCAACATGGTATCAGAGGTAAGGTCATCTAAGAGCATCATGAAGATCTCCTCTACAGTGAAGAAGTTCATCAAGAAGATTGCAAGCCATCTCAAGAAAAGTATAAAGGACGCATGGAGTTTCTTATTTTCTACAAAGAAGGTATCAATCAAAGAAAAGGATGAAGGTCTTTTCTCAGCTCTCTCTGGAACATTCCAAGATGGAAACATTTGGGTAATTGATAGTGGTGCATCAAGGCACATGACTGGCCACTCCAATCAGTTGAAGACCTTATCAAAAGGAAAATCCGATTATTCAATGGAACTTGGAGATAAAAAGAGCTATCCCGTGAAAGGTATTGGATCAACCTCCATAAAGCTAGAAGATGGAAGCAACATTCACCTCGACAACATTCTATTTGTCCCAGGTTTGCACAAAAGTTTACTTTCCATTTCAAGTCTAGAAGAAAAGGGTAATAGAGTAGCTCTCATTGATGGTAAGGTCATTGTATGGAGTAAAGACTCAAGTATAGATCAAACTAAAGTAATTGGCATTCGAAAAGGAAGACTTTACAAACTAATGTCTCATGTAGCCTAAGCCCTAGTTCACATTTAAATTGGCCCATGTGAACTATGGCATAGAAGATTTGGTCATCTACATTTCAAACTCCTTCCAACTCTAAGTTCCATTGTAGACGGAATTCCGAATCTAAAGGAAGATCATGAAGGAGTTTGCAAGGGATGTGTGTTGGGTAAGAATACCAAGAGACCATTTGGAAGCAGTGCTTCATGGTCAAAAGAAATCTTGGATCTCATTCATTCAAATGTATGTGGCCTGATGAATCCTAAATCTCTTGGAGGTCATCTGTGTTGTGTCACATTCATTGATGATCATTCAAGAAAAACCTGGGTTTACTTAATGAAAACCAAGGACGAAGTAGTTTTAAAATTTCAAAAATTCAAAGCTAAAGTAGAGAATTGTTGACATAGATTGTCATTGATGTCAATATGCAATATTTGAGGAGCCAAGAGGAGCAAACAGAGCCATCAGAGGAGCAAACAGAGCTATCAGAGGAGCCAAGAGGAGTAGACAGAGCCATCAGAGGAGCAAACAAAGCAAAGAGCAAACAAAGCTATTGGAGGAAGCAATCAAAGCTATCAAACCCATCGAAGGAAGCAGATAGAGCTATCGGACAAGAATGCCAAAGAATACTCTATCAGAGGTGGAAGACTTGGGTGTATTGCAAAAACACTATCGGAGTCGGAAGTTTTAACGCTATCGGGTCTGTAGAACCCATATAGCATCACTTTTGTGTATTTAATTGTTTATCGCCGAATGCCTTTTACACAGAGAAATCACGCTAAACACTTAGCGGATTCAGGAAAGAGAACTTGAAATTGTATGCACAAGAGTGTTGAGTCTTATCGGGTCTGGCACATATTATCACATCACTATAAGTGAGTGGTCTACGTTAAGGTCTAGACCAGAAACTTTGTGATTTGCGATTGTTGACGTGTATCGCATCGGCACTTCAGGAGCAAGAGTTATAAAGTGTTAAGCGGCCCATTGCAATCGCTGATAGCAATTAGCGATATCGCATCGGACCTCCGCCAAGGGCAAGCGCCAAGTGTGATGAATGTTGCGGATTCAATGCAACATTACACTTGACTTAATGCTATATCACGTCCGCCATGACGAAAGTGACCATTACAAGTTATAAAGGGATGGCACAATATGTTGCGACTGTCGATTGCGATTTCACTGTGGACCCGATGCAAGTATAGATGAGGGTGCAATAAATTTGAAGTCTGACCTTTAACGTTTTTGCCGGTTTTTCTCATATTTCCTATGTATTTGAATATTTGCCTGGCGTGGGGTTTTGAAGGCAAAAATGCATTAGGAAATGCTCTTGATAATTCAGGAGGCTAAACTAAAGCCGATTGCGATTGCGATTGGGACGTGGCATGTCCGTTAAACAATACAGTCTATGTGTATGCCTATTATCATTGAAAAAACGGGGCTCTGTTACAATTTTTTAACATACAGAGATCGAAAAGCTAGGAAGCCGAATGGAAATCCAGCGCAAAGGAAACCGAAAAGCCAAATTCATGAAGAAGAGGGAAGCCAAAGGACAAGCCAGCAGAGAGGAAGCTGAAGCGACCGTTGAAGAAGATGAAGAGTTAGTGGGAAGCAGAAACGAACTGTCAGAGGCATCAAGAATACAAAAACATGAAAAAAACAAGGAAGTGTGTGCGAATAATTAATATGAGAGGAAGTCGAAGTTCAGGCAAAGGCAACAGAGGCAGGAGAGGCAGGAGAACAGGAGTGAAGCAGAAGCTCAGTAGGCTTGGAGCAGAGAACTACAACAAAACAGTTTCTACCAGGTTAGGGTTGGAGCCTCAGAATTGAAAGGATTGGAATTCTTGGGAGTTGGTGCTCCTAAGTGTAGAACTATTGCCTTGGCAAAACAAAGTTGGTGCTCTGGAGGTTGGAGCCTCACAAAAGTCCAATTTCATGCTTGGCAACTGATTGCAACCATCTATATATTGTATTTGTTTCATTGCACTATTTATGTTAATAAAAACATTTATTCCAACTATCAATTTCTTTGTTCCATATATACATATATATGTTTTGGTGATAAAAAGAACAATTAAAAAGAAATACTAATTCACCCCCCCCCCACCTCTCAGTATTTCCAACAAGAACCTTACAGGAAAAATAATCAAGATATTAAGATCTAATAATGGAGGAGAATATACATCCAAAAAGATTATAGCATTATGTAAGGAGTCTAGGATTAAGAGGGAGTTGATAGTCCCATACAATCTCGAGCAAATGGAGTTGCAGAACGGAAGAATAGATCTATTGAAAAGTGTAAAAGCAATATTACACGATCAGGATATTCCTAAGTTCCTGTGGGGAGAAGCCACGAAGACCATTGTCTACATTCAGAATCGAAGTCCCCATAGATCTCTAGACAACAAAACTCTAGAAGAAGTGTTCACTGGAAAGAACCATCTATAGATCATCTCCGAATCTTTGGGTGTCTTGTATATATCCACGTACCCAAGGACAAAAGAAAGAAGTTGGAACTTTCAGGAATGACGGGAACATTTGTTGGGTACATTAACTCATTAAAAGCTTCTAGGATCTACATGAAAGACATCACATCGAAGTCAAGCGTGATGTCATATTTGACGAAAGCATAGCTTTCAACAAATCAAAGGAACTTTCCATAGACTCTGACGATGAAGAACTTCCCGTATTTGAGGAGGAAGTAGATAATGAAAAAGACGAATCACACCATGAAGAAGAAGGTCCTAGTGAGCCTATTTAGCCTGTGGTTATCCCTAAGATAAGAAAATGGCCTAATTGGTTAAAATCTACACTACTTGATGCAAAAGGTCATCAAGCGGCAAAAAGATCATTTAGAGAAAGCAAGAAACCCAAAAGATATTCTGGGTATGTTGCATACATGACAAAACTAATAGAAGCAAAACCATCCACTTTTGAAGAGGTTGTAAACAATCGAGAATGGAAGGATGCCATGAATGAAGAATATCAAACTATAATGAAGAATGGAGTTTGGGAGATCGTACCTAGGCCCAAAGATAAATCTGTGGTTACTTCCAAATGGATCTGTAAGATCAAACATGCGGTTGATGGAAGTATAGATAAGTATAAACCAAGATTTCTGGCTAGGGGCTTCTCTCAACGTGAGGATATCGACTATGAAGAGACATTTGCTCCAACAACAAGAATCAAGATATACAACAATTCGATCATTGGTCTCTCTCACAGCATCAATGGGATGGAACATCCACCAAATGGATGTCAAGACTGCATTTCTGAATGGCACAATAGATGAAGAAGTCTATATAGAACAACCCTTGGGGTTCGAAGTTAAAGATAGAAAGGTATATGTTTGCAGATTAAAGAAAGCATTATATGGCATCAAGCAAGCACCAAAGGCATGGTATGCTAGAATGGATGCATATCTTCAAAGAATAGGCTTCACAAAAAGTTTTGCAGATCTGAACCTTTATATCAAGGTGGTAGGCAGAGAACCTGTTATCATTATTCTGTATGTAGATGATCTTCTCTTAAAAGGTGTAGAAGGTCGAATTGAGGAATGCACTAAGCAACTAGCAATAGAATTTGACATGAAGGATCTTGGGTTGACGTATTATTATTTGGGACTAGAAGTTTGGCAAGGCCCTGATAAAGTTTATTTGGGTCAAGGAAAATATGTGATCAAGTTGTTGAAAAAGTTTGACATGGTGGATTGCAAACTTATGCCTACTCCGATGATCACAAATTTGAAGAGACTAGGAAGTTCTGAATCTAGTCCAATGGATACTTCCAAGTATAGGCAACTTGTTGGATCATTGATATACTTGATGAATACTCGACCAGACATATGCTTTGCAGTAAATGTTCTCAGTCAATTCCAAGTGGAGTCGAAGCATGATCATTGGGTACTAGTGAAACATATTCTAAGATAGATACGAGGAACCATCCACTATTGTTTGAAGTATGATAGAAGGAATGATGTCCAACTGATTAGATATACAGACTTTGACTAGGGAGGCAATGAACAAGATGGAAGGAGCACCACGAGAGAATGTTTCAATTCGGGATCCTCCATGATCTCATGGATGAGCAGAAAGCAAGACGTAGTTGCTTTAAGTAGAGTTGAGGTTGAATACGTTGCAGCCTGTGAAGTAATCAGAGAAGCAGTATGGTTAAGGAAGTTGTTATCTGACCTATTTGAAGGACTGATGAACCCTACAGTGATACTTTGTGATAACACCAATTGTATACATTTGTCTGAGGATAGAGTGTTTCATGGAAAGACAGGAAGCATATAAACAACAAGTATCACTACATTCGAGAGCTAGTGCAAAACGGTGTGTTGCAATTACAGTATATCTCCACTAATGAGCAGGTAGCTGACATATTGACAAAGTCACTTCCAAACAAGAAGCTTGTGTACTTGAGAGACAAGCATGGTTTGGTTGATGTATCGTTCCTAATTGAGAGGTAGAGATAGACACTACGTTCTTGCCTTCACTTCGGAAGAAAGAATGGAGTATTAGGTAACCATCTGGCATCCGATACTCTCTTTGAGAATGTGGTATGGCATTCAAGATAAGTGTAGTCATGGACCGTTATTCTTTGAGGATTAGCTACCCAAGATAAGAATAGTCCAACAAAGGTCATACTCATTGAACACCTGGGTGGAGTATGTACCTTGAGAGACAATGATTAAGGTGTCTATAAGTCATTGGTCTCAACAACATTGTGCTTTGATCTTGTCGAGAGATAGAGCTATTAGTCAAGGCATTGCTATGTTACAATGTCGGCTATATATGACGCTAGACAGATGGGTTACCAATCCAACTCTTTTTATTAGATCAATTCAGATTGAGAATGACCATGTACCTCTTATGAATACCTCCCTAGATAAGAGGGAGTGTTGAAAAATGTGTAACTAGGTTCGGTCTTCATAAATATGAAATGTATTCTTGTAAAATATAAAATGAAAGAAATTATTATTGAAGCATGGGTTTCATGCTCAAGTCCTTTTATTTTATAGGTCAACCACCCATTGAGTGCTTCTAGCGTTTAAGAGTCATTGTCATATATTGATGATCCTATGGGCACATTGTATCATGTAAAGAAAAATTTGTTTGTCTTTAAAGTGTTGAAATTCCCTCCAAGATCAAGTCGGCCTAGACATTGCCAAGTTGGCCTACATTTCTAAGTCCTGCAGGTATGTAGTTAATAGATTGGCCATTAAAGGAGGGTATTAAAGTAAATGTTATTATGGTTAGTTAGGTACAAGACTTGGGCATTAATAAAGTCAATTGGACTTTAGTTTATTGTGTGCTTTTTATGCCTTGTTTCACTTTAGTGTGTATTTTAGTCTATTCCACATTCATCAAGTGGATTGACTCGAGTCCAATGTAATCTATATAAGAAAGCCTTCGCTTTCTCACTTTTCACTCAATACAAAAAACTCCTTCCAGTTTCCTTGGTTTCTTTATGTTCTTGGTTTCTATAATACCTTGCCTTGTTATTTCAACTTTTGGATGAGATTGTTATGTCAATGGTGAAGGCAGATGTTCTTCAAATCATCACAGAAAATGTCTCTAAATGTTTCTTAAAAACCAATAAGATGTTAAAGACTAAATCCAAAAACATATTTTAGACCCCATTTGTTGCACATTGCATAAACATCATGCTTGAGGATATAGGTAAACAAGAACGGATCAAGAACATTGTAGAGCGTACAAAGAGCATTACAAAATGTATCTACAACCATTGATGGCCCATGGACACTAAACCTAATGAGGAAAAACAGAAGGGGCAAGGACCTTGTTTTTCCTACCATCATGAGATTTGCAACTCATTTCCTCATGTTACAATCTCTCCTTTTCTAAGCACAAATTTGAAAAACTATTTTCAATTGGTAAATGAAATGGATTGTCATGGACCCACAAAAAAAAGATGGAAAAGACACCAAAAAGAGAAAAAATTAGCACACATTTTGCAACAGAAAGCAACAAAGGTTGTGATTGGGGAGCGCCTTGTTAAAGTGTTGTGATTGGTGGATGGGGAAAATGGCCATGGGTAACATTTATGAGGGCATGTATTAGGAGGAGGAGATGAGGGCATAATAGAAATAGCTAAGTATGGGCCTATCTGGCAGAGTAATAATAGATATCATTACAATCCTCTATTAAGAGAACATCAAATTGAGGAGGTCAAGGATTCATTTATGTGCACTTAGAGTGCATGGTACCTGCTAAGAGTGAGTAGTTGGAAATACACCCACAAATCAGTGCTTTGATTAGAGCCACAATACCTTTCACAAAAGCCTTGCAAACAAATGTGCATCAACCACGTAAGCAATTCCGAACTTTTCTTAAGTTCATTTCTTTAATATTTTTATACTTGAATTTTTAGCCGAAGTCACAATCTAATTTGTTGAACTAACTTTGAACTAACTAGGGATGGTGGGAGTCATTTGGTATCCCATGTTCTCAAATGCACAGGCGTTATGAATATAATTTATAGTCAAATAATAGAAAATAATGTAAACAATAATAATCTTAATTATGGATTAATTAAATAGTTAGTAATGAAGAGGTATGTCCCTAAGGACATAACCGTTGTGAAGAGACACATGCCTAGGGTATATAAGAGGCCCTCAACCTCATTGTAATCATCCCATCAATTATTTTATATTATATATATTATATATAATATTACACAACACCACACCACACACACACAAAATTACATGTCCTACAATGGATGTATTTGTCTTCGAAGAATTTTGAAGATTATTGTTGCGTATACGAACTTTGTTCATTACATCAGTATCAGAGTTGTTCGATCCTCTGGCTACTTAACCGCTGCACAGAGCCACGTTCTCCAATCCAGGTCTTTGGCCATCAAAAGTCATCAACCTTGTTGTCATTGAACTGTTTCGCTACAAGAGTTTGGAGTTCTCTATTTTCCCGATTTCGCCATTTAGGCCTTTGGGCATTTAACTTAGCTACCATGAATGAAGAATTGGATCAAATTGAGAAGAATGACACTTGGGAATTGGTCCCACGGCCAAAAGATAAAAATATTATTGGAACAAAATGGGTTTTCAAGAACAAGCTAAATGAGGATGGACAAGTTACCAAGAATAGGGCAAGGTTGGTTTGCAAAGGATATGCATAGGTTGAAGGAATCAATTTCGAAGAGACATTTGCTCTCGTTGCTAGAATGGAAGCTATCAAGATGTTTTTTTCTTATGCATGTTCAAAACAAATCAAAGTTTATCAACTGGATGTAAAATCGGCGTTTCTAAATGGCGAATTAGAAGAAGAAGTATATATAGAACAACCTGAAGGATTTGTCCTCAACAAAAAGAAAGATTATGTTTGCAGATTAAAGAAGCCGTTGTATGGTCTCAAACAAGCTCCTCAAGAACGGTATGCTTGTCTTGACAAGTATTTGCAACAACAAGGATTTAAGAAGGGAAGTGTGGATAGTACCTTTGTGTAAGGATTGGAACATTATAGTTTGACGATTGTTGAAGTGTATGTGGATGATATAATCTTTGGGAGTGATGATGACAAGTTAAGTAAAAATTTTGTTGCAAAGATGCAGAGTGAGTTCAAAATGTCACTAATTAGTGAGTTGACATACTTTTTGGGACTTCAGATGTCTCACCAAGACAAGGGAATATTTATCTGTGAAGCCAAATATATCAAATAAATGTTGAAGAGATTTCAAATGGAAGATTGCAAGCCAATTCTCACCCCAGTGGTGACAGGTTGCAAGTTGAGCATAAATTACTCATCCAAAGATGTGGATCAAAGGATGTATAGATCTATGATTGGTAGTCGTTTATATGTAAACACTTCTAGGCCAGATATGATGTAGGTAGTTGGGCAAGTTGTAAGATTCCAAGTAGCACCAAAGGAATCCCATGTCATTGCGGTAAAATGGATTTTTCGATATCTTTAGGGAACAACAGAATATGGACTATGGTATCCTAAAGGAAATGAGCTAACCATTGAAGCTTATTTCGATGCTGATTGGGCAGGAAGTGTTGATGACCGTAAGAGCACTAATGGAGCAGCCTTCTATCTAGGTGTTTGTCTTGTTTCGTGGTTAAGCAAGAAGCAATCTTCAATCTCATTATCCACAGCAGAAGCGGAGTACATAGTAGCAACAACGTGTCTTATGCAAGTCCTCCACATGGAACAAACCTTGCAAGATCTTCAAGTTAACTTTGATGAGCCCATTCCAAACCTCTGTGACAACACCAGCACCATCAATATCTCCAAGAATCTTCTGATGCATTCAAAAATGAAACACATTCCGATCAAGTAGAATTTTGTTAGAGAGCATAAAAGTTGAATACATTGGGACCAAAGAACAAATTGTTGACATTTTTACCAAACCATTACCCCGTGAAACCTTCAAGTATCTTCGCCAAAAACTTGGGATACTCTCGAGTTGCCATTAGATTATTTTTTTATCTAGTCAAGTAGATAGGGGGAGTTGAGATAGGTTACAGGTCCGCAGGAGATGCAGGTTGTCAAGGGGAGTTACCCTTTGCCATTGACGTCAAAGGGGGAGTGAAAGCATTAGGAAGGTTAGAAGCATGATGTCAGGGGGAGTTATGATAACGGGGAAGTACTTGTGTTGCCATCAATGCCAAAGGGGGAGATTGTTGATAGGTAGTTGTCAATGATGTCAAACCAAGCAACACAAGGAGCTACCGTGATCTTTGTCAGCGAATTTGGAATGGAAATTCGTGGTTTCTTGTCTCCTAATCAATCTAGTTAGCTTCTCCTCGAAAAGATCTTTCCGATGATAAATACTACCCCACACAATTCTTTACGGTTTGAAATTTAATTGCATTTTATGTTGAAGACCCAATTTTGTGGGCTAAAACCACAGGGATAGTAACATGACACCTTATTCCCCTACAATTGTCAATATAGGATAGTGATTCTCATTGAAATCTCATTGTGTATAAGTTGAACAACTTCAAGCACCAAAGGTAGTAACTCAATCATTGACTTCACAACCAGGCAAGACCATATGCACTAAGCTAATCATTGATTTCAAATTTTAAATAGGATCCTTAACGGTTAGTTATTATTATTTATTAATTATTAAAGGGTGCTTATTGACTTTTGACATAACATTATATATCTCCATCCATAGGATGTGGCTCTTACCAATTAAAAGAGAAAAAAAATAGACCACCTAAAGGCCAACGACCCTCTTTACTTTGTATACAAGGCATACATTAAGTTGAATCCTTTAATTCCTAGCTAAGTCACCTAAACATGACTCGGTATTCAACGAATACAGGATTCAAGTGTCGAATATGGACACGTTGACCCACCACAAAGAAATTTGTGTAAGAAATGTCTAATTTTTAATATATATATATATATATATAATATATATATATATATATAATATATATATATATATATATATATATATTAAAAAATTAGACATTTCTTACACAAATTCTCATTCATGATACAAATTCATTGACTTCAAACATAGATCTTCATCTAGATGTAAGTTTTACTATTTACAAAGTAACATTATGCATAGTACATACAAAATTCAAATACAATCGTAATTTGTGACATGTCACATAAATGATAAATCATAAATTCATAATACATATTCAATTCATCAATGATCCAATAGGAGAAAGACAAGATGGTAAGATAAAGATACTAACAACTGCAGTTTTCTCATTAAGTCATCAAAATCAAATTGGGTTACATAGGTAGTGCAATGCCAATGGCAAATAGAAATAGAAAATAGAAAACAACTACAAGTATACAAGCCTCAAGGCAGTAAATAGCTCATGACTCATGAGTCATCAATCCTCATAGTCATCATCAAAGTTAGCATCATTGCCTTGATCATCATGGTCACCACTGCTCTCCTCTACTGCATCCTCCTCCACTGTATCCAAGATCATCTTTGCATCTGTTGGTGTGAAGGATGACCCCTCTACAGTAACACCATCATCAAATCTGATAGGTTGTAGCACTGGATCATTGAGATCCATGTTGACCAATGCTAACTCAACATTGTTGTCCAGATCCATATCATCAGGTAAGACATCCCACATCTTTGTTTTTCCCTTCAACCACTCACCCCTCTGCCTCTAAATAAGATGAAGGTTGGTGTGCACATACAACATTGTCTTTGCCCTGGACTACTCAAGCCTTCTCTACTTAACAATAGAGGATGAAGTCACCTGAGAGAGGAGCCTCATGGCTAACTACTATAGGGGAGAGCTTGTTGCCCCATGATTTTCCTACCAAGAATAGGGCTTCTTAGCCCCCTAAGTCACCTGACACGGGGATTCGGGACACGTAGGATTCGAGATTCGTGGTGTCGGATTCGGACACACTGACCCCCCGGAATAGGACACGTTAGGACACGTTATATATTATTTTATTAAAAATATATATATATATATATATATATATATATATATATATATATATTAAAAATTAGATATTATCATATTTCTTACACAAATTTTAATTAATGATACAAATTTATTGATTTCAAACATAGATCTTCATCTATAGCTATTAGCATGCAGAGTACATACAAAATTCAAATAAATGTCAGTGGTACTGGTCACATAAATTATAAATCTATTAAAAATTTAAATCATGATTCGTAATTCATAATTGAAAGACAACTTACAACTAGAAGATAGTAAGATAAACACACTGACAATTGTAGTTTTCTCATTAAGTCATCAAATCAAAATGTGTTACATAGGTAGTGTTGGTGCAATGCCAATGGCAAATAGAAATAGAAAATATAAAACTACAGGTATACAAGCCTCAAGGCATCAATCAGCATCACTGTCCCCATCATCATGGTCCCCACTGCTCTCCTCTGCATCCTCCTCCTCCCCTGTATCCATAGTCGCCTCTACATCTATTGGTATGGAGGTTGACCCCTCTAAGTCATCAAATCTAACAGGCTCTAGCACTGGATCATTGAGATCCATGTTGGCCAATGCCAACTCAACAGTGGTGTCCAGACCCATATCATTAGCAACAGTGTTACTTGGGAGCAGGAGCGAAAGCAGGGAGCAGGAGCGAAAACGGGAGCGGGAGCGACATATTCAGAAGCTCTTGGTTTGGTGCTCTTGATTAAATACGAGTTCCATGCCCTAATACATGACAAAATTCAATGGAAACATTGCAATCCCCCAATCCTAAAATCCTGAAAAACTGATAAGTCTGCTGGATTTTGAATGAAATCTAAAATTCTACTTTCTCCATATGAAATCCAATGAGGCCGGAACCACTCTCAAACATCCTGAGTCATTTCATGGTAATGTTAAAAATTTAAGTAAAAGGATGAAAATGAAGATTAAGGAGAATGTCACTTTTACTTTAAGAATTTAACATTACCATGAATAGCATATCAATACTAGGGCCTAAACTTGATCATGAAGCTGCCAAAATGCTCTACTCCTTGCTGCAACAACACAAATCACTTGCCAAATGAAAATATTAATGAGCAAACACGCCCTTTTCTTTCCCGCACTGAGCTTAGCGAGTCTTGGAAACCGGACACGTGTCCTAAAATCGCGACACGCCCTCGGACACGACGTGTCCTGTGATTTGGACACGAATTCGGACCGAATCGTGTCGGATTCGCCGGATTCGGGATTCGCAGGGGGTTTAGGACGAATCCGGTGACTTAGGCTGCTAGGGATATAATGGATCTGATAGAAGTGTATCGAGCAAATAGGGTGAAGGTCTCTTCATAGTCTATTCCTTCTTTTTGAGCGTACCCCTTTACTACGAACCTAGTCTTGTACTTCTCTATACTGCCATCTGCAACATACTTGATCTTGTAGATCCATCGTGATCCTACAACTGATCTATCCTCTGGTCTAGGTACTACTTCCCAAACATCATTCGTCGTGATAGAGTTGTACTCTTCTACCATGGCATCCACCCACACTTGGTGTTGAATGGCTTCCTGAAAGCTAGAGGGTTCTTCAACCTGAGCTACCAATGCCTGGTATCTGTCATGTTATCTACGCTGCCTTTTCTCGGTTCTAGGAGCTCCAACAAACTCCTCTACATCCCTTAGTGTTTGTCGTACTTCTTTGTTGGTTCTACCACTTGTGGTGGGAGGCTCAATCAACTCCTCTTGATCTTGTTGTTACATCGGCTAAGAACTATCTACATTTCCTCTTTCTGAGGAAATATGGTACTGGTCACTGTACTCGATCTAGGTGTCTGTCCTCATGCTGCTCTTAGACTAGTGGAACATCTCTTGACTAATCTTCTGTAGGCATCTCACGAGATTCCTGAAAGCTCTATCCTCCATGAACTTTGCATCCCGTCTCACTACAATCTTCTTGCTGCTAGGAATGTAGATTTTTTATGCCTTTAAGGTCTTGTTGTATCCTACGAGATACCCCTTTTCTGCAGTCCGATCCAGTTTACTGCTCTTCTCGTCTGGAATGTCATAATATGCCACGCTTCCAAATATCTTGAGATGACTGACTTCCGACTTCTTCCCTATGAAGACCCCTTCGGGCATTTTCTTCCCCAATGCTTTATGAGGAGTTCTATTCTGGATATACACTGTTGTGTTGCAGGCTTCTGCCCATAAATACTTAGGTAGATCCTGATCATACAACATAGCTCTTTGGCTGCCCCAACAATAGTTCTATTCTTTCGTTCCGCTATTCCATTCTGCTCCAGATTATATGGAGTTGTCCATTCTCTTTTGATGCCCTCCTTTGCGCAGAAATCTGTGAAGTCTCTATCTGTATATTCTCCACCATTATCTGAACGCAACACCTTTATCATTTTCCTTGTCATATTTTCTACGAGAGCCTTAAACTCTCTAAATCGATCAAAGACCTCATCCTTGGTCTTTAAAAAATAGATCTAGGGTTTTCTAGACTGATCATCAATAAAAGTTACAAAGTATTCGTCGCCACTAAGAGCTCTTGGGGACATTGGACCACAGATATCTAAGTGTATCAATCCTAATACACATTCTGCTCTATTGTTACTTTTGGAAAAAGTTGCTTTAGCGTACTTTCCTAGCACACACCCTCAGCATAAGTCATCATGCTCACTACTAAGGGCTGGTACTCTTGTAACAGTCTCTCTGAGCATCCTTAGTGCTACATGATGTAAGTGTCCCATTCGCTTGTGCCATAATTCATTTCCTTCCTTTTCACCATTAAGTTGCTACCTATTAGTGCCATTGGTGACTCAAGTTGCAAACTATACAATTTGTTGCTTCAAATCCCAACTTGTTTTTTCTTCTTCTAGCATGGATGCTTGACGTATACTTTCTTTCCTATAAAGTATACATCGTATCCCTTGTCCTGTAACTGGGACACTGAAATCAAGTTCATTCCTAATCCTGGCACATGCAGAACATTGGTGGCTCGGATGCTGGTCCCTGCTTCCGTCTGAAATGCTATGGTGCCTCTCCCTACTAGAGTACATTTCGTTTTGTTTCCCATAGAAATTTGGAAGTCCATTTGTTCTTCTTGATAGTTCAAGAAATGTTCTCGTACCCCTGTCATATGAGCTAAAGCCTCACTATTAATGTACCAAACATCTACTAACGTTGCATTTGCTAGGCATGCAAATTCTTCTTCTAATCTGGTAGACAACTCTGAGACACTTTGAGTATCCATCTTGTGTCGATTTCTGACGCTATCATTCCCCAGCAACTACTACAAGAAAAACTATTTCCCACTTGAGAAAACCCCTCTTCGTTGAATCTTCTACTACATTGTTGCTTCTGTCGCTGAGAGATTTCGATCAGGAACACTTACCTCTCTGTCGACTCACTCAGAGAGAGTTTTACCATGAAAATTTGATCCTCCTAGCTTGAACTGTGCAAACCACTTGGAGATTCGAATTATTGCCCCTGCAGGAATTTCGAATTCCTTTCTTCCTTCAACGTTGGGTCTTCCAGCTCTTTCCTTCTACTTTACCTCATCTCTGATACCATGTTAAAATTTCTAAATAGAAATCCAACTGCGGTGATTAATATTATTTCTTCTACTTATTATCTCATAAATAAGTTATTCACAGTATTCTTATGGCAAATATTGAAATATATTCTACTGTAGCCTTCACAATTAAAATATTGCAGAAAGTAAATGCAAAGACAGTTATTTTTGGACAATCACCCACGAAAAACTCAATGTGGGAAAATCGGTGCAGCAGATGAGGGTTTCTTTATTATTCTTCAACAAAATCTCATCTACAGGTTACAACCAGCAAAACAGAAGTGAGAAAATTTACAGACACTTCCTAACAAATCTTTGATCCAGGTGAAGTACTCCTCTTCCCTTTGAATCCTTCTGCGTCAATTTCCCCACGCTGGCCCAACATCTAGTTGCCCACACAATCCCAGTGTTAACCTGCCTCTGTGCTGCATCTTTCTGCGTCAACCTGCTTCTTCGCTATCACTCCCTGCTCTACGTCTTGCTATCTTGCACTTGTTGATTTTTGGTAGCATCGGATGTGCTCTAACCATGAAAATTGGTGGAGAGACTAAGGCACATGAGATCTCCAAGACTCATAAATCGTTTGGGGAATTCCACCCGGATGGAAAGATATTTAAATAATTAATATTTTTAATGAAACCCTAAGTCTAAACTTAGGAAAATTAAAATATTAATGTGTATTAATATAATATGGGTGAGAAAGTTCTAAATAACGAGGATCAAGCCAGATCTAATCTTAGCCGTTGAATCATCAACAGGGAAGTATAAGAGGAGGCTTGAGGGTCAATGGAGACACACCAAGACAGCAAGAGAGATTAGTTAGCTCAATTTTCTGGAGCGAGGTTTGTTGAGGAAATCGAACAAGTGATCAGTTGAAGTGAGGGGCAGCTCAGCAGGAGGCCGAGAATACATATCAGAGAGGCCGCAACGTGTCGGAAGAGGCAGCGCAGAGCCCAGGAAGGTTGACGCAGAGGCTAAGGAGGCCAGCGCAAAGGACGCAGAGGGCCAAAGGAGCTGACGCAGAGGCTGTAAAGAGTCTAAAGACTGACGCAGTTGACGCAGAGGGCTTCAGAGGCTGCGATGAGGTGATCCAATGGGACAGCCTAAGCGCTGATTTGCTGACACAAAGCCAAAGAGGGTGACGCAGACCCTAAGAGGGTGACTGATGCTCTCGAATGTAGGTGACTGATTCTTATGTATGTAATTATTAATGTTTTGAGTGATTAAAATAGGAATTAATTAGATATTGTGAGGATATTCGTAAATGCTCTCGAATGTAGGAGAACATGAGTGATGATGAGTGATGACGAGAGAGTTGGAAATCAATTATAAGTCTTAGACTAGAAAGTGGTGTCATGATTCGTGGAACTAGAGAGGATTCTTAGGGATTACTGGAGTTAAAAGTGGACTTAGAGGATATTCAGGATTTAGTTCAGCAGATTAAGGATCTGAACCAGAATTGGTTAAACAGAACCTTTTGTATAAATGTAAGCCTAAAAGGCATAGTAGAGAGGTAGAGAGAGAGTCAGTCAGTCAGTCAAGAGTCAGAGAGTCATTCATTTAGGCCTACGGCCAGGAAAGGAAAGGCCACTGATATTGAAAATCAGGCCAAGGAAGAAATTCCTGTGTAATGGTTGTTTATTAATACAGATAACTCAATTCTGAGTTTGTGTGATGTGTATTTGAATTATAAGTTGTGTGTGAACTTGAGTAATTATGCGTAACGTAGGTTGCAGGTGTGCAGAATCAGATAAGAAGTAGAATTATAAGTTGTGTGTGAACTTGAGTAATTATGCGTAACGTAGGTTGCAGGTGTGCAGAATCAGATAAGAAGTGCAGAGAGGAGTGTTATGGTTTTACACACAGACAGTATTGGAGAAAGCCTTTAATGTTACAGCGAAGGTGAAGGAAGCATAAAGGCGCGAGCGGAGATCGAGATTAGAACAAGTGAAGATCGTGAGGCGAAGACAAATACACAGGCAGAAAGTCGAATGGGCGATTACACATTAAGAACCAAAGGAACGTAACAGTGTTCAGGAACCGTTGGATCAGTCAGATCAACAAACGAGGATGTGTGCGATAGACAGCTAAGATTAAGTCGCGTAAAGTAAAGTTAAGAAGATGAATGGCGGAGATTAAATCCACGTGCTAGAAGAAGGATAAAGCGGTCTCGTAAGGGGTAAGGAGTTTCTCGCGCGCCCTAAAGGTGGCAAGCGGTCTTTCAAAATTTCACGTGATTACCTTTAGCGGCTGACACGTCGCAAACGATGGAGAGAGAAAACCACTTTTCTCGCGTGCTTCCAATCTGATATCGGCCGTGCAAATAACTGCGTGAGATTGCGCGATAACCGTTGGTTCGAGCGGGATTGATCAACGGTGGTGATCAGCGAAGTTTGTTGGCAATCGGAGGACGCGATAGTCGTTGGATCGGATAAGACAGATCAACGATGGAGATCGACTAGGCTAGTTAGCAAACGGGTGACGCGATAACCATCGGATCGAGGAATAAGATCGACGACGGAGATTTAACGCGCTAAGGAAAGCATCGGTATATGTGCAAAGGTTTGAAGAATGGAGGAAAGGTAAGTTTTAAGTGTGAGTTATGAAATATTTCTATTATATGGATATTATAATAGAAATAAGAGGGATTAGTGTTTTTCGGGTTAAGTTAAGAATTAACCAAAGATTATGAAGGGTTGTGTAAGGTTCTGCTTAAAGGTTTATCAAAGGTTTAGACTTTGGATAGTTAAGTCAAACGTTTCCACATAGAGTTTATTAAAGGAGAATTAAACCTTGCTTTAAGAAGATTTTACTAAGACAAAGGAATATTTGAAATTCCCGGGACACACATAGTGTGGCATGTAGTCTTAATTGCATATTGTGGGTATATGCGGCTTAGGCTCCATCATTATGGTATAATGTGGCTTAGGCTAGCATTATTTGGTATCAGAGCAGAACAAATAAATTCTGCGTGTAAGTATTCTTTGAGAAAACTCAGAACATAGTTATGTTTTGAAGGTGTGTATGCAAGCAAGAGGAGATCAGATTTTAAATCTAACAAACAATAGGCACACAGAAATAAAGTGTAGCAGAATTGCAGATGCAAAGGAAACAGAGAAAAATCCATTCAAAGTGCAGGTGAATGGTAGAACAAGATCATGCAGGGGTCTTGAAGATAGCAGGTGAGAAGATTGCAGCAACCTAGAGCAAGGAGTGCTCAATTGGTTCCAGAGGAGATAACCAGAGAGATGCCAAAAGACTGAGCTCAGAGGAGAGAAGCTTAGCGAGGCATATGTAGCAAGAAGGAGATTTGTTACTGCAGAGGTTTTGTTGCAGCTCACAGGAAGATTATCAAGGCAATTCCACAAAGGATGTGGGTAGAATTGCTAAAGGATGAAGAAAGTTGGTAAGAATTTCTGAGTGAAAGAAGAGGTGGTCAGAACCTAGTATTTCATTTGTGATTGAAATACAAGAGGACAGTTGTGTTCTTAAAAGGTGCAGATGAGTTGAAGCCTAGAAGGAGCAGAGAGAAATGCTCGAGAGGTTCTAGAGATAGAGAACCAAGTGCTTGCCAAAAGACCAAGTACAGAGGAGAGCTTGGTGAGGTAAGTGGCAGCAGGGAGGACTTGCTGTTGCAGAGGCTTTAGTACAGCTCATAGTGAGTGAGTGAGGAACTCATGAAAATAGAGAAGAAGATGACTACTGATAGTCATAACAGAGGTTCTGAGGAAGACCACAGCAGAACAAAAGTGAAGAAGGAGGATGCCAAGGCAAATGGCAAGAGAATGAGTCAAGAGGAGCGTGACAAAGAGATTGCAGAGTTAAAAGAACAACTCAATGTATTAAGGATGATGCTAGAGGAAAACCAAAGACAAGGTTGGTTCTGGAGGATAAAGAAAGTGAAATGGTCTAAGTTACAGAGAAGGCTACAGCAAAGGCAAGTGAAGTGGCTAGTGGAAAAACTCAGAGAAGCTGAGTTGGAAACGGAAGTTTCCATTTGTGAAGCAGAACGGGGTGAAGTTCTAGGTAAAGATGAAGACTAGAGATTTGTGGAAGATCTTATGAATTATTATGAGAATTCAGAACAGCAAGGAGATATGATGACTAAAGCATCAAGTGAGACCCCAAGGTCTTATGCTTTTAAAACTGATAGTTTGTGTATGATTGTAGGTATTGTAGGAGAAAAGCAACTTTGTGAAGATGTATTCAAGATGGATGAAGATCTTGAAGTAAAAGGTGACAAAGAAAATTTCTCAGAGGAGGAAGAATTTGACTGGTTACAGCAGAAAGAGCCTATGGATGAGTTACTTAAAGAGAGAAGACAGTCATTGGAAGTTGTCATAGAGATGGAAGATCAGGATCTTATGCTGATGAAGAACGAAGGAATATTGTCTCAGAGAGGTAATCTAACGAATTTGATTAATGTTATTGATGAAGAACAAATGCAGGAGAATATTAATGCAGATGATGAGACAAGGATAGCTCTGGAAGAAGGGTTACAGAGGGACAGCAAGGCAAAATGTATTGAAGAAGAAGGACATCTACTAAAAGATGTTAGAAAGAAGAAGTCTATGAAAAAGATTTAGCAAAGGGAGGAAGGATATTTGATGATTGGTCACTAACAAAGGAAGGTTTTGCAGAGGATGAGCAGTCTTTTGAAGTTGTCAAAAGTATGGAAGAGTATCTTTCAGAAGATGAATACTCTGAAGTAAAGAAGGATGGACAATGTCTCTTAAATGGGAAAAACAGTGAATTATTGCAGCAGAAAGAATTTAGTAATACATTGATGTTTGAAGCTGTTACAATCCAGGAACAATTTCTTGTGAAAGAAGGAGATGAGATTCAGTCTGAAGAGTTGATATGTGAAGCAACCGTTGAGACTATTGAACCTTGTAATTTTCAGATTGATAGATTGTGTATAAATGCAGGAATTATAAGTGATGATGAAGTACTTATGAAGTGTCAAAGAGAAATTGAATTGTTGGAATATTTGCTGGAAAACTCAGAGTATGACAATGTGATTGCAGAAGAAGGAGTTCACTACAGTGGACAAGAACAGAAAGACATCATTGAAACAGATGGTGTGGAAGAAAGACTTGCTTATAGTTTCAGGAGTCCTTTGGAGGATTCTTTAGAGAGGTAGAATCAGCATACTGATGTGCTAATAAAAGAGGAAAAATCAGAGCAGCATACTGAAATGGTGCCAAAGGAAGAAGAGGCACTGAGGCCTTATGTTTTTCATTTTAATAATTGTTTTGTAAGTGCAGCTTTTGTTGCAAATACTGGAGAAAATTTGGCACATATGAGCAACCAAGTAAAGATGGAAGAGGAAGGAAAATATGCTAGAATTGATGAATAGCATAGTAATGTATTTGAGGGGAATCAAGTACAAAAGAAATTGGAGGACAATTTACTTTTTGAAAGTAAATTTACAGATATTGAACAGAGGTTGTTTGGACAGCAGCAAGAGGGCAAGGATGAAAGGGCGGTAGTAAGAATCCAACAACTTCAAAGAGAAGACAGTAAACAGCAGTTTGAAGATGAGTGGACAGGGTACAACAACAAATGGCAAAGTAATTATTAGTCAAAAGATAAATTGGACATAGAGATTGAAAGAATAATAAGATTGATGATAAAGGAGCCTCAGAAGAAAACATCAGTAAGAAGGTCAAGAAGTAGCAGAAAGAGAAAGACAACAGCAAACTGTGAAAGCATAGCTAGTAGGGCAAAGCAACATAAAAAGTGGAAACCTGGAGAACAGCAAGAAACAACAGCAGCAACGAAAGACAAATTGCAGAACAAAGTATGGGATCCAGGAAGACAAAGGTCGGAAGCACATGATCAGGAGATCATGATTATTTTAACCTTGGGAGTCTGATGCAGGAGCATACAGCTCAGCAATTTCATTATGTTCTATTTAGCTTAAGGGGTCTTGTGTTTTCAAGGAAGTTGGATTCCTATGTATGTAATTATTAATGTTTTGAGTGATTAGAATAGGAGTTAATTAGATATTGTGAGGATATTTGTAAATGCTCTCGAAGGTGAACATGAGTGATGACGAAAGAGTTGGAAATCAATTATAAGTCTTAGGCTAGAAAGTGGTGTCATGATTCGTGGAACTAGAGGAGGATCCTTAGGGATTACTGGAGTTAAAAGTGGACTTAGAGGATATTCAGGATTTAGTTCAGCAGATTAAGGATCTGAAACAGAATTGGTTAAACAGAACCTTTTGTATAAATGTAAGCCTAAAAGGCATAGTAGAGAGGTAGAGAGAGAGTCAGTCAGTTAGGAGTCAGAGAGTCAGTCATTTAGGCCTACGGACAGGAAAGGAAAGGCCACTGATATTGAAAATCAGGCTGAGGAAGAAATTCCTATGTAATGGTTGTTTATTAATACAGATAACTCGATTCTGAGTTTGTGTGATGTGTATTTGAATTATAAGTTGTGTGAACTTGAGTAATTTTGCGTAACGTAGGTTGCAGGTGTGCAGAATCAGAGAAGAAGTGCAGAGAGGAGTGTTATAGTTTTACACACAGACAATATTGGAGAAAGCCTTTAATGTTACAGCTAAGGTGAATGAAGCATAAAGGCGCGAGTGGAGATCAAGATCAGAACAAGTGAAGATCGTGAGGTGAAGACAAAGACACAGACAGAAAGCCGAATGGTTGATTACACATTAAGAACCAAAGGAACGTAACAGTGTTCAGGAACCGTTGGATCAGTCAGATCAACAAACGAGGATGTGTGCGATAGATGGCTAAGATTAAGTCGCGTAAAGTAAAGTTAAGAAGATGAATGGCGGAGATTAAACCCACGTGCTAGAAGAAGGATAAAGCGGTCTCGTAAGGGGTAAGGAGTTTCTCGCGCGCCCTAAAGGTGGCAAGCGGTCTTTCAAAATTTCACGCAATTACTTTTAGCGGCTGACACGTAGAAAACGATGGAGACAGAAAACCACTTTTCTCGCGTGCTTCCAATCTGATATCGGGCTCCTTATAGGGATATCGGCCTCATTTCTATATCTTATACATCAAGGTCGATGCACCTCATGTACCACGATTGCTCCCTCCTATACATTATAAACCCAAGTGTGGGCTTCCCTCTTATTAGCTACCCTTGCACCTCAGTATGTGACCCAAGGATGCCCCTTCTCATCCCCTACTCCATTCACCATATCTGTCACGTGCCACCAGCTTTTGAAGAATGTACCTTGGATATTATCCCCTTTAGAAGTAGAAACCACCTAATAGGGTACTTGGTTAACCCCATTTGGAGTTTAGGAGACATTGCCACATCCTGAAGCCCATGGTGGAAGGGCAGGCCATTATGAGTCCCCACCTATGGTCCATGATAAGGTAAGCTCATTTACTCGATTTCTCTAATGACTTGTTGTACTAAAAGGCTAGAGGACGCATTGGATCTTATGCAGGATTGTAGATGGTTTCTATTTGAGGTTTGGTCTCCCTATACGAAGTCCTAATCCTCCAAAGGGCTATATTGGCACATGAGGGGTGAGCGTTGCGAGTCATGGGCCTCCACAACAGCAAATTGCACTCCATGGATCCCCACAACCATTCAGAGATTGCTTGTGGTTCACTTGTTGGACGAGGAGGATGCACCTGATCCATCATGCCCATTTGGCACCAGATCTACACCATACACTTGGCAGATGATCCAGGACTTGCACGATGATGTGGCATCACCTAATCATCATCCTAGCCCTTGCAGGCAATCTACAAGCATCTTCGATTTATTTGGAGACCCATGAGCACACTTGTGTGCCCCCACATGTCATTTGGAGCACCACAGGTTATTACAAGGGGCGAACCCCTTATCCACTACTTTTGAGGGTCCTATTCTTCATTGTGGCACCCATGGACATCATTAGGCCTTTTAAAGGGCCCTATGACATGCATAGATTATTATTCGACCTCTTGAGAGGCTTACTTTTTCAATTAATGAGCTAGTTTGGTGGGCTTGTCACCAAACGTTGTATTATTAGAACATTATTTTATTTTTGGGGCTTATGTAGGCCAAGGAAGCTAATTCAAACTCCTAAGTTGTGTATAAATACAAGTGAGATGAGCTCATTTTCTCATCGTCACTTTGGTTTGGATCTCTATCTCTCTTGATATTTTCGCACTTTTTCTAAAGGATGAATTGGAGCTTTATGAATGAGTTTTAATGTGTGGATATTGGTCTATCTTCTCTTGGAGCTTCTTTATTGTCAATTGTGAATGGTTGGATATACTCTATTACATGTAAGTACATGTTTTTTGATGTTATTCTTGTTTACTTTTGTCATATACGTTGGACTGGGATTTTCAATGTTCTAGGGCTAATCGCTGCATGCATTTATTGCTTAAAATTGTGGAACTTGTCTCTCTTATAGCACCTCTCAATGTATGGGCCATGTAATATGAGTGAAATCTCCTAGGGTTAATTCTATCAAAGAACTTAAACCTTGACAAGCCATTCTTTTTGCACATCGAAGTATAAAAGCAGCAAGGTTGAATCTTCTTGGCCTTGAAGGCAAGTGAAGTGATCTTGAGGCCTCCTTGACTGGGAACCAAGAAATCTTACTCATACTCAACATAGGCTAAATCCTCCCAAAGATTAAGGCACTGATCTACCAAGGGTGGTCACTAAAAACCATATTCTTTCACCTCCTCCCAAGTCTAGCCACATTTGGGTACCTAGGGTATCAATTTCCCAACAAGCTAGCCATAAAAAAAAAAAAAATAATCGATCTCCTAGGGTCTTCTGCGCTAGCCTTTCCTCCAATTCTCCTTCAATTTTGAAAACATTCTGATGGTGGAGTTGGGAGAAAATCCTAGTGCTAGCTCCGAGATAAAAACTTGCCCTACCATACCCAAGGCTAGTACCTCATAGGGTCAAAACAACATCTTTGGAGTGAAAAGCTTTCTTTGATCCTTTCCCCACCTTGTCTAGGGTAAGAATATCATTAGTTGCTACATTCTTTCCCCATGCCCTAGACTGCGTCCACATGGTCACGTTCCTTTGAAAGACCATTTTACAAGAACCATCCGAGATACCAATTCTAACAAGGATTTTATGGATTGGGGAACTCCTTCACAAGTCTTATCCCATAAACCTTACCCTCAAATCCTTTCCCCCTCACCCTAGAATACATAGTATCTTGCTTAGAGAGCAAGCAAGATCCATCCTTCAAATTATCTGGGACAGGGTTTATTTGAGTCACTCATCCATTGACTTATCCTTTATGGGTGACTCCATGCATACCGGGTCTCCTCCCAGCAGTGAAAGTCCGTAAATAGAAGGGAGCCTTAGCTGAGGTGACAGTGGGCTAAGTCTCCATTTGTTGCCCTTGGCCTAGCATTTGCCCTTTTGGGATCCCCCTTCGGTCCCCTACTAATTTGAGCAGTAACACCACTTATAAAAGAGATCCCATGGGACTAGGATACAAGACTAACCACCAAGTTGAGGCGAGGCAACAAGAGTACAATCCAAGCCCATTCTTTCCGCCAAATCCCCCAACTAATCCATGTCCAAATGTGCCCAAGAAAAGCAAACATAAACACCCAATTACATAATGAAAATCCATAACTTAAGGGTTGGAAGGCCCACCTTCAAACATATGATCATAACAAATGGGCGAGGGCACACAATGGCTGGCTCAGGTGGCAGAGAATAATGGCACATCGAGCTATCTAGTGGCTACAAGGGGTTGTTGGCTATCAGCTGAAGACAAATCTAGGAGAAAATTTCTCCTATATGGGTCACCCACTAGTGGTGGGTAACAAGTACCCGATGGAGTGGCTAGACTTGTAGAGATAGTCGTAGTCCTGGTTACAACCCAACAGGAGCTTTCGAACATTGAGGATACTAGAGGCCCAGATTGGCATTGGGATCCAGGTGAGACTTTCCATCATATATCAAAGGTGCAAGACTATGGCATTGACGAGGTGGTTGACCCAGTGACCGAGTGCACACATTCTTTCACGTTTCCATTGGGGTTCCAGTCAATGCTAGTGACGAGTTGATTTGGCAGGGGAGTGCACAGACTCCAGGAGATGTCCTAGCATATCATATGTATATGGGCAGTCAGCTTGCCCTAGTAGGAGTCATTTGGATGGGATGGCATTGATATGCCACCAGGCATGGAATTATATGGAGATGATGTTCTTCCATTGATGTATTGGGCACAGGGGCAACCGAGGATCAGTGCAACAATGAAACCCCCACTCGCATGTGAGGAGCTATGCCACTTAGATTTGCCAAGGCAGATTAGGAAGGGCGATTCACATCACAGTGGATTCACTAGTGGAGTGATGAATACATTGGCCCATGCAGGATACGAGACAACACAAGGTGGTACAGTGGCATGCAGTGGTATCCAATGGTGTACAGAGATGTGCCGCGAAGTACAGTGATATGCTAAGGAGTACATGGATACATGGTTGTATGCAGTGGTGTATGGTGTTGCGCAGCAAGATTTTGGAGTGTTGCCTCCGAGGAGACCTCCTAATAGGGGCGTCAGGGATATTATTGGGTTTGGCTAACCCAAGATCGATGAGGAGACAGATGACTATATGGGAGCATCGTGTTCATCAAAGAGTAGTCTTCGATTGAGATATCATCAGATCAGAGGCGGAGAGAGGAACATTCACAAGACTACCCTTGGGTATCCATATGGACTCTTGATCATACCCTTGGGGACCCACATACAGTTGTAAACTTTTAAATTGTCCCTCTGATTCATGTATTCTATTTTTCTGCAATTTTGGGTATCATCAACCTACAGCTACAAATGAACAGGTTCAGTGTAAATGGCCAGAAATGAGGTATAACATAAGCTTACAGTGGTATAGCATAATGTGCTCTGCCAAATAAGAAAATCGATGTAATGTAAAAGCTATATTTATAGAAACGGCAATCTGGGAAAACTGATATAACAGCTCCTTTAATGAAAATACAAAACATAAACTTCAACGTGACTTCTTTATTCCATGTCCACATTGCTGATGAAAGAGAGCTCTATGTATTCCACTTATGATATTTCCATGACTAATATATGAAGCAAAACAAAAGCTATTAACTGGCATAGATCCATTTTAATTCCAGACTTATCCTGCACCATGAGGGATCAAATCCTTTGAGATGAAAACCTTTTTTAGACTGAGAAAACTTGAAAAAAGGTTTTCAAATCGAGGATTTAATCTCTCTCAATGCTTGATAGATTGGAATAAATATGGTTTTATGCTAGTTTTTTATATGCCACATCTCAACTCCATGCTAAGTACTAATGGAATTTACACATCTACCTCATACTAGGAAGTAGAAAGCAACTATCAGATACTGAGATATCAAAAGCATTTATTATTAGAATAAGAATTTTTTACCTTCAATCTCTCTCTCTCTACACACGCACGCACACACACATACACACTAATTAAGGTGAGCATTAAAAGATTTTATTTATGGCTGACACTGAAATATCCATTTTGTTATTGACATGTCACATGTCAACTCCATGTTTAGCACAGAAGGAATTACACATTTCCCTCCTACTGGGCTGTAGAAAGGGCCTTTCAACACGATAATTTCATTATATGCATATTGCCATACCACAAAGAAAATGCATTTCTTGCCTATTGAAAGAAACTTCAAACCAATCATATTCTTTTTTTCTTCCTAACTGGTATTCAAATCAAGTTGAGGTAATCTGGCATTTCCTTTTTTACTGGAGAGTAGATGTGTCATATTCTACACTTTTGTGCAGGCAATAAAACATTTTATTCATGTACATAGAGTGCATATATCATTACCTACCTTTGATTTTACTTGCTAAGAAAAGTGGTATAGTGCCCCCACCATTTCCAATGCACAAAATACGCATCTTATGCTTTCCAGAGACCGCAGACTTCAAATCAAAACTTGTAGAAGCTAACGCTGTCAAACCAGTAGAAACCATGCTCTTCACATCTGCCATAGAAAATAAGAATAATGGTGTGATTTCAAGAACCACAAAAGTTCAAAGTATTAGGAAATACATAACACTACCCAAAATGAATAGATTTCAATATAAACAAATGTACCTAGATGGAGACAAGAATGACTCTTCCAGTCAAAACACAAACAAGACATTTGATTTTGGAATAAACAGAGTTTAGAACTTTATTTACAAGACTGACCTTTCAATTAAAATGTAAGTCAGTAATGATTGTGAAAGTAGTTTGCATACATGGAACGTAGCTTCTCAGATTGGACAAACTTTTGACCATTGATATTACAACACGAGAGTAACCCATCATAGCATATTCGTAATCTACTCAATCACTGGGCATATGTGGCAACTAAGCTATGCACATGGTGATGGAATTACAACCATCCCAGACCTCTTATACAAGACCCTCCACCAATGTTCGGTGTCAATTACAATCACCACCACTCTATAGTGGATAGTAACTTGCTAGTCACTCCACGCATTCTTCACACAATTCAAGTGGAAAATAATGACAATTGTTAAAATAGTTTTACCGTAAATATTAAAGTCCATTGGTGGCTACAAATGGCCAAGTACTATTAAAAATAAAAATATGAGTAAGAATAGAGAGTGATAAAGCATATCTATTAGAATGTAAAAGAAATAACAGTACAAGGAGAGTGTCAAAACAGATACTATCAAGCCCTATAGAACCAAACTAAGAATATGGACAAGGGTTCTAAAGATGTAGAGGAAGAAGCCCTGTTACACCTCATATTGTATGAGGTTCCACAATGTAATTTTCATCATATCAATGAAGATTTGCAGCTGGTATCTTGAAGCATTGGCCCAACTCGGGGGGATACATCTTCATGGAACCCTGTCTTTTCATGGCATTGGAACATTTGATGGAGGTATCTGGTTGAGGGAATCTCACTTCTCCTTGACTAGATGATTGTGTTTGCTGATTTGGCGGCCTTCTCTCATGTGCTTGCCTTGTTGATCACCCCTTGGTTGCATATTAATAGTTTTGGATATGTTATCTCATTTTGGTGTTGTTGATATCTTATCTCGAATATGGATGACAGTTTTAGCCTTCCAAGGGATTAGATTGATGGTGTTAGGAGGTAACTGTTTCATGACATTGTTGGAGTTTCATAATGATTTGGTGTGTTGATGTTGTATTGTTGAATTGTCACTAGGACAGGTGATCTACATGGTACTCTTGTGATGGATGTGTGGTGGGGACATACTTCATGATTGTATGGGTTAGCATTTTATTGTCCCTTTCTCTTATGATGTTGATGTGGTTAAGATGATGGAGGTATGGTGGTTGTGCCCTTTACTTTGGAGAGATTTTGCTAGGTGCTATGACTTGATATTGTAACATTTACTAGAATGTAGACATCACCTGGGTGGAAAGTGTGTGATGATGTCAGTACACTTGTTGATCTATTTTTCCTAAGTATGAGTTAGATTGGGGGGGGGTGGGGATACTACATGCATGTTTGATGATCAAGCCTTTTCATAATGTTTGATGAGGTATTAATCATGTCATAGTCCACTGGTGGTGTGACCTAGGTTCAAACCTAAGTGGAGCTTCTATTTTGTCATTTGTATTGTTATCATGGCGGTCTTCGCTAGGAGATACATCGACTCTATGGCACAACACTTATTGGAGTGCACCTGTCCTCTTCATTTTCATTTAATTAGTCGGCAACTATTGGGCAGTTAACTATGGTTTTATTTCAGCATTAACCTTAGTGGACATGTGTTGAGGTTGATTTAACCATACAATGGTTAAATTAATCGGATTTATTACCTTGGAGGTTAATAGCTAGAGCACTCTACTTCACTTGTTAGTTGTTCACACTTTTAAGGGTTATTTGGAGGCTAGTTGAGGCTTTATGGTGGAGTGCTCCTCTCTTGGACATTGTTTCCAAAGCACCCATGATTCTTTTATTGTTGGATAGGTTGGCACATCCTCCTTAGGTGCACTTCACATGAAAATATATTATATTATTTGCCGAGCAGTTGAGGTAGTTACATGGAACACTTTTATAGGGTGCACTTGTCCTAGGTGCCCTCTCATCTATATTGCATAGATATTTCAACTACACTTGTCATATTTTGACCTTCATTGAAGAGCATCCTCACCTCCTTGACTTGGCATATATATTATTTTATTAAAATGGTTTTGGAGGGTATTTATTGGGAGGCATGTGGCATATTGGGAGGGCCACACTGTGAAAATTTCATCTATCACAGCAAATGGAAATTATTTTCCTAATTGTTAATTTATTTAACAATTTATCTTCTACGGAAAATATCAAATAATTCACACTGTGATCTTCACAAAAAAAACTGCAGAAGAAAAATAGCGCTAGAAACTGAGAAAATGTAGCACACACACATAAAAATATGATAGTTATTTTTGGACAAATGTCCCCAGAAAAACCCAACTTGGGAAAACCGGTGCAACAGTTGAGGGTTTTATTATTATGCAACAGTGAGAAATTTGAGTACAATCTGGATGTCGATTATTGATTATCCGGCAGAGAAAATACTAGCAAAAATATCTAAAGGGAAATTGCCCTCACTTCGAGCAATCCCAACACTCAACTGCTGCTAAAACGCAATCCATCCAATTGGGCCTACGTAGGCTTTGCATCAAGCTGAAATTGCCTACCACACGTGTTGCCTGAATCGTCTACTAATCAAGTCGTTTTGCCTACTGCTAGCTGGTAAAACGCTTCTCCGACACTCTGGAACATTTTCCCAGCCTCTGGAACTGAAAACGCCTTCCTTCCTCAGCAAATCGAACTACCCAGTGAAGCTTTTGTGTTGCCTTTGCGCAACGTCCTGGAGAAATTTCGGCCTCTCTGCAAATGCACTCACTAGATCTAGAAAACTTCCTCCAGTCTCACTGTCTCTGCCCCTCACTGTTTTGCGTCCTTCTTTGGCTTTCTGGCAACTATTGGTGCTCTCTGGAAATCGAATTGCCAAATAAATCGAAGCCCACAAGTGTGTTCTCCATCTACCCATCAACTTCTTCCTTATAATCCTCTATTGAAGCACCAACGGGCAAGATTAGAACTTAATCAAGGGCCCAGATTAACTCCTTGTCAATCCATGCGAGTTTCTAGAGAATTCTCACCTTATCTTAATTAATACTGATTAATTAACCATATTCCCTAAGTTTAGACTTAGGAAATATTTAAAAATCGGCTAATAATCTAATTAAGCCATCTCTAGGTGGAAATCCTAGAAACGATTTATGGGCTTTGGAAATCTCATGTCTTTTAGCCTCTCCACAAAGTTTCGATACTATAACACCTCCGATGCTACAAAAACTAAGACTCCCTCTTAGCAAGGAAGGTGTTCTCTCTAGTGCTGCACATTCTGCCAGAACATCCTGTCTCTGTACTACCCTCTGTCACGCTGCTGATGTTTCACAGGAAACTTTGTTGGAAATGACTGCGTTGCTCCCTCAGTCACAGTGTTGCTCCCTTGGTCATAGTGTTGCTTCCTCAGTCACTGCATTGTTCCCTTAGTCACTATTTTGTTCCCTTAGGCACTGTGTTGTTTCCTCAGTCACTGTCCATCAACCACTGCGCCAACTCTGATTCATCTATCACTGACTATAGCTGAACCAAATTGTTGCATATGTGTTGTTGCTGACACTGCACTATACATCCTGTACCGCTACCAACTCTGCATCCGCACTGCAAGTCCCTCTCAATTGTTGCTCTTGCAACTACAACTACTACAACTAAGAAGCATCCAAAATATTGAATCAATTGTGTTCAAAATGATGCATTTCTCTTCTGAGCATCTGACTACTACTAGCCACTGCACTGTCCACCAAGGAATTTGCGTTGATGTTGGCTCTGCAATGTACCACTCTACATTTTTGCCAAATCTGCCCCGCGCTCCACAACCCCTGACTGCTACTAGTCCGGAACTGTCACTGCATCTCTGAAACTGCTCCACCCTGCTACTAAATATTATGGGCCCCCATAGCCAGTGGATGATCCATGAGGTAGACTCCTCAATGGACCCTGCTCTATCTCTGCAATCTCTGGGACTACAACTCCAAGTCGCCCCACCTTTCCTGGAGGTATGGTTGCAAACATGGCAAACTCTTCCTCCAGCCTAGAGGACAGCTTGTCAATCTCAATGGACATTTTTGTCGAGTCCTGCTTCTTTGGCTTGTCCTTCTTCCTAAGAGGACACTACATGTTGTAGTGACCGAACTCACCACACCTGAAGCACTTGACCTTTGGCAGGTCCTTCTTCTTCTTCTTATGCTCCCCCTACCCCCGACTGGGACCCTTAGATGCTAAGGCCACATTCTCCTCCTCACTCTTCGGTCCCTTGTTGTTGTTGTTATTGATGGTACTCTTCAACAGAGCCCTCCTCAACTCCTCCTGTTGCATATTGGACCACATCCAATCCCACTTCGGCAAGGTATCTTTGCCCAATATACTCTGGACAAATACTTTTCAATCCTCTGAGATACTATTTAGTGCCAATTGTACAAGATTTGTGGGTTGGGGTGCCTCCCCAACAACTGACAACTAATCTCGGGCCTCTTGAACAGTGTTGCAGGAATCGCCCCCCCCCCCCCGATCCCAAGCCTGAAGCGCGCCACCGAGGCGAAGCGTCCAAGAAGCGCTGCCCGAAGCGCGCTTCCATTTTGAGGTGGCGCGATTCCGTCTGAAAATGGCGATTCCTGCCCATTTGGGTTGCGGCCGCCCGGAATCGCGCTTCCACCGGCGCTTCGGGCATGGGGTGGCGCCACGCAACCTGCCCGGAAGCGCACGCCACCCGCACGCCACCCAGGCGCCACCCGAACGGTTCCGCGCGGAACTAAATTTTTTTTAATTTTTTTTTAATTATTTTTTATAATTAAGCTAACTTAAGTTTAGGGGGTGGGTTGGGGGTGAGTTAGGGGTGGGTTAGGGTGAGTTTAGAAAACAATAAAGGCCCCATTCTCTTCTCATTTTCTCACTTTGAGTTTATGAGAGTTGGAGAAGAGAAGAGAGGAGAGGAGAAGAGAAGAGAGGAAAGGAGAGGAGGAGAGAGGAGAGCTTGGAGGAGTGAAGAAGGAGGAGCTAGGAGAAGGAGGAGGAGCTTGGAGCAAGAACTTGGAGAACTTCATCTACAAGAGTTAAAGAGGTAAGTTCAAAGCCCAAACTCCCTTGTTTTTTTGAAAAAAAAATTGTATTTTTCTCCTCCCTCTCCTACTCTTTCCCATTGTTTCTACTTGCTCCTTTATTTACAGGTTGTCCACTACCTATATCCATATTCCAAGATGGTGTTCTTTTGGCTTCTATGTATCATTCCACTCTTGGTTTTAATGATGGCAAGGGAGAGGAATAGAGGGGAAGAGGAAGGGGATGAACTTGGTCCTAATAGTAGTGACCCAATGTATGATGAGGAGGAAGGGTTTGAAGAGGAAGGGGATGAACTTGAAGGGGAAACTGAAGGACAAGATGAGAAAGGTCCATCAAATCCCTTGTGGAACTATGTGACCAAACTTGATGGGGGAAAGGGTGGTGGATCTTACAAATTTGTGTGCCCTCATGGTTGTCATGGAGGAAAACCATATACGGGTTCATATACCCGTCT
>APFE030018092.1:59184-90206 GCA_000404065.3 Pinus taeda
AAGAGAAAATGGAAATAAACAGCTAGACGATGGTACTTATCTCTGAGAAGAGATGTGGCGGCTACATGCCTCTAAACTATGTTACAATGAGGCTCGAAGGCCTATTTATTGTTGAGAAACAATGGAAAACCCTAAACATCCAAAAACCTAACCCCAGAAGATGAAATGCCAAACTGTGGCCCCGTTTGGGTAAATTGGTACATCAACTTCCCGGGGTCGTAACTTTGGCATATGATCTCTGTTTGACACGCACAGTATCTCGTTAGAAAGATCTATCTGAGAACTACAACTTTGGGAAGAGCAACATCAATCCATGGACCCATGTTGCTCCCAGTTTTCCCAAAAAACGTCATTTAGGGCCTCAAAATGTCTTCGGAAGTTCAGGACCTGAAAAACTGCTAAAAATAGTAAACTATGCTACAATTAAGGAAACTGAAAAGCTGAAAGAAACAATGGTGGGGGTCCAAGTGGACTTGGCAGGTGGCCACCAATATCCACCTGGATCATGGGCCTATCATATGCACTCCCTTCTGGAGTGAGGAAATTTGCACTCAACTATTGCCAATCTGCCTAGAAAAATCGAACTTTTGATACTAGAAGTCCCCTGAGAGAAATTTTCCCTCATTTGTACTTTTCTCTTCCACCCGACGCTGATTTTGCTACTGCAAAACCCTCTGCGTCCAACCAAAAATCTGCTCAGTGAAAAAATGAGTTGTTGCTGCTCCCTCTGATTGTTGGAATCACTATCTTGGGAAAATCGACTTTTCTGCCAACCAGCAACTTAAAATCGAACCCTTGCCCCAACAATTTGTATTGTCTGTCTCGGTACCGCACAGCCTCTGAGAATTTTGACCTGTTGCTCCATCTGAGCAGCGAAATTCCCTTCTCCACTTATGAGCTTCTTGGCTGATCACTCATGCTCTAATACCATGTGAAAATTTCATCTATCATAGCAAATGGAAATTATTTTCTTATTTGTTAATTTATTTAACAATTTATCTGCTACGGAAAATATCAAATAATTCACACTGTGATCTTCACAAAAATAACTGCAGAAGAAAAATAGTGTTGTAAACTGAGAAAATCTAGCACACACACATAAAAATATGACCCAGTTATTTTTGGACAAACGTCCCGGAAAAACCCAACTTGGGAAAACAGGTGCAGCAGCTGAGGGTTTTATTATTATGCAGTAGTGAGAAATTCTTAGTACAATCTGGATGTCGAATACTAGCTATCCTACAAAGAAAATACTAGCAAAAATATCTAGAGGGAAATTATCCTCTAAGAAATCTCGATACTCAACTGCTACTAAAAAGCAAGTCGTCCAACTAGGCCTGTGCAAGCTCTACGTCAAGCTAAAGTTGCCTGCCACACGTGTTATCTGAATCATTTGCTAATCAAGTCGTCATGCCTACTGCTGGCTGCAAAACGCTTCTCCGACATTCTAGACCCTCTGCCCGGCCTCTAGAACTGAAAACGTTTTCCTTCCTCTACAAATCAAACTACCGAGTGAAGCTTCTGCGCAGCTTTCTAGAGAAATTTCGGCCTCTCTGCAAATGCACTCACTGGATTTGGAAAAATTCCTCCAGTCTCACTGTCTCTACCCGTCACTATTTTTGTGTCCTTCTCTAGCTTTTTGGCAACTGCTGCTACTCTCTGGGAATTGAACTGCCAAAGAAATCGAACCCCACAAGTGTCTTCTCCATATACCCATCAATTTCTTCTTATAATCCTCTGTGAGAGCACCAACGTCCAAGATTAGAACTTAATCAAGGGCCCAGATTAATTCCATGTCAATCCATGTGAGTTTCTAGAGAATTTTTACCTTATGTCAATTAATACTGATTAATTAACCATATTCCCTAAGTTTAGACTTCGGAAATATTTAAAAATCGGCTAACAATCTAATTGAGCCATCTCTAGGTGGAATTTCCAAAAACAATTTCTAGGTTTTGGAGATCTCATGTGTTTTAGCCTCCCCACGAAGTTTCAAGGCTAGAACACCTCCAATGCTACACAAACTAACACACACGTGGCTTTTGCATGCTCTTGTTTGGTATTCTTACTATATTTGGAGCATATTCTTGGAGTATGCACATGTGGAGACAACTTTTTCTCTTGAAGATATATATATTTAATTATTTCATGAAATTTTGGCATGGTCAAAACCCTAATTCTCCCTTATCTCATTCGATTTGTCATGTTAGAGATGGTTCACTTGTTGTTTTGGGGTTTGACTACTTCATTTCTCATGGAGTGCTCCTCTACTTAGCACATTGCAAATTCATCCATGGAGTCTATTTCCTTGGGGTTCACACGTGGATTGGTTCCATGCATTTTGTGGAACACTTGCTATTTTATAAAGTTGGTTATGGAGCATTCTCTTAAGACAACTATTTTATTGTTTTATCTCTCATGCATCTTTGAGGAGGCACAACTGGACCCTTGAGCACATCCTCCTAGGTTGAAGATCATCTTATTGTCTTTTGCATGAATCCATTCTTGGAGGGTGAATTCTATGTGAACCTTTTGCATGTTGACCTTGTTTTCATACCTATTTTTAGTTGTATGCCCTCATTTGCAGACTTTTGATGTGACTTCTTTCCCATTTTTGGAGGGAGAATTCTCCTTGAGAGGCTTGCGTCCACATATTATGACATGGTCAAACATGGTTTGAGGAGAGATCAACTACTTCAATTCTATATCATTTCTTTGACTTGTCATGGAGTTAGTTAGCAAAAAATAATTTTTTCTTGTATGAGAGAAGGGACTCCCTCAATATAAAGTAGCTCTTTCTCCATTGTAATGGTCGTTGGGATTGTTACCCACCAAAAAGGGTGTGTTTGTTAGTGTTTGTTGTTCAGACAGGTGATTCCATGAGGGTGTCTATTTATGGAAATTGTCATTAAAAGTATCTTATGCTTTTTCAAAAGTTCACTTTATTAATTAATTAATAACGTGAACATTTTTTTATTCAAGTGACTTTTAATCAATAAAGTGGGTCACATAATAATTTAATTAAAAGAGAGCCATTGATCTCACAGTCAGTGAAATGTTCCTAAGTAGGAATACAAGTGATATACAAGCATACGATCAGTTCAGCAAATAGAAAAACGAAATAGACACTAAGCACCCATGGAAATGCTGAAAATAAGGAATTGTTGAGCCATTTTATCACTTCTTCAAGAGCAAAATACAATAGTAAATAGAATGGTGCACCTGGGCTTGTCTCAATGGACAAGCATGACCAAACCCAGGTGAGCAATAGCTGAACTGACGGCTGCAACAACTGTTGCACCAAACTGCACTACGTTGCCCAGAAAATTGCTCTTTCTGCTGACTTTGAAGGGCTGGAATCACTACTTCCTGTACTCAGAAAATTATGAGATTCGAGCTGTTGACTCCTTGGCCTAAACCCAGAAAAACCCACGAAGAAATTTGGTTGGTTCAAACTTCTGAAATTTGACCCCCAAGGAGCCCAACTTCTGCTGCAACTGCAAAACTCGGCCTGCTGGATTCTGACTGAAAAACCTCCTGGAAAGTGTCCAAAAGTGTTGGGTTGATCCATCCTACAAATCTCCTGACTTCCCAGATGAGTTTCCGGCCTATATCTCTTGCCCTCAAGACCCATGAAATCACTGGACTGGCCCTCTGCGCTGTCTCCCAGTCCTGGAATTCGAAATGCTGGGTTGTTGGCTTCTTTGGCTCCAAAACTCTCACTGAATGCTGCCTAATGTTGTCCTTCAGATTCCTTATCTCCTCCTGCAAGTGGTTGATCCACTATGGCTCAATCTCCCTCTGCGTGTTCTCCCAATGGCCTAAGAATATGCATTCCCTGCGTGTAGCTGAGTAAAGGTGTTGTAGAATCTCCCCAGATCTCTTGAAAATGTTGGTTGAACTGCCTTCCTAGGGCGGGCACTCGAAGTACTCCGAAGGTAAGGTTGAATCTCCCACTTGAGAGATTCATGGCTGAATTGCCAGTTGACTCAGCTAAGCAGCCGAGCGAACAATCAAGTAAATTCGATTTGCAAGGTGAATGAATGATCCAAATGAGAACCTCCTCCTCCTTTTGTTTTTGTAGGCTTTCCTTGCCTCATGTGGGCCCCTCCATTCAGCATTTCAAATTCCCTCCAAGCCATTTGAATGGCCTAGTTTGAATTCCCACGTGGGTGGCCCCCACCTTCTACTAGCAAATAAAATAAGCCAAAATTTCTCCTAAGTCCCTAAGTCGAAACTGTTGGGTCCTCTTCCTTAGCCAAAAAAGCGCAAAAATGTGTAAAGATAACATGTTACAAATGTGTTTGAGAAGGGACATGACAGTCCTCCCCTCCCAAATGTTGCTTACCCTCAAGCAAACTCAGAGCTAGGCGCTCCAAAAAGTGCTCACCCTCCTAGGTGGCATCCTCATCCAGCAAGTTCTTCCAGCATACCAAGAACTCCCTATTGGTCCTACTTCTCAGCTTCCTCTCCCTCCTCTCCAAGATGGTCTTAGGCTCCAAAACCAAGTGGCCCTCATCATCTAGTGGGGTTAACTCGACTGCTGCTGTCACCTGTTGCCCCAGCACCTTTTTAAGGCAAGAGACATGAAATACATTGTGAATCCTACTCCCCAGAGGCAGCTCCAGCTCATAGGCCACCTCCCTAACTCATCTGATCACCCGGTATGGCCCATAGAAGCGGGGTTGTAGCTTTTCGACACCCTTTTTCTTTAATGTGGACTGCCTGTATGGATGTAGCCGAAGGTACACCAAGTCCCCGTCCTCGAAATGCCTCTCTGTCCAGCGCTGGTCTGCGTACACTTTCTGCTGATTCTATGTTGTCACCAAGTTATCCTTGAGAGCCTTGAGGATGTCTTGGCTTTCTTGGATCCAATCTTTGGCCTTTGGGCCCGGTTGTCTCCAAAAACAACATCAACAAAATATAATGCATCATATCCATACAAGGCACAAGGATTCATACCAATGGACATGTGGTGGGTGGTGTTGTAGCAATACTCACCCAAATGCAGCCACCGAATCCAAGCCCTCTGTTGTCATGTCACGTAGTTCCTCAAATACCCCTCCAGCCGCTGATTGACTCACTTTGTCTGGCCATCTGTCTGGGGGTGGTAGCTCGTGCTAGGAGTGAGCTCGGTACCAACCAATCTGAAAAGCTACTACTAAAAAACTCCCATGAACCTGCTATCTCTGTCACTCACAATGTTCTTAGGAAGCCTGTGTAACCGGAAGATCTCCTTAAAGAACAGCTCTGCAACCTGAGCAGTCGAATACCTGGTGGGGATGGCGAAAAAGTGGGCATATTTGTTCAACCGATCGACCACTACATAAATGCAGTCCTTTCCCTGCACTGTGGGGAGCCCTGTAATGAAATCCATAGATATGATTTCCAATTTCCCCTCGGGGATGGGAAATGGTTGTAGCAATCCTGCAGGGTGAATCGACTCCCCCTTTTCAGCTGACATGCCTCACACTCCTGTACGTGCTTCAGCACGTCCCCCTTGAGGCCCTTCCACGTGAATCTATCCCTGACTGCCATAGATATCTTCCAAAACCCCTGGTGCCCAGACAATGGCGAGTCATGTGCTGCCTAGAGCACTCTCTTCCTCAACTGCGAGTTGGGCACCAGAAAAATGCACCCCTTGTAATAGATGACCTCATCCATCACTTAGTAGCACTCATATGTGTGGGTACCCTCCAAGATCTCGCATGCCCTCTTGTCCTTGGAGTACTCCACCTTAGCTGAGACTTCCAATCATGGTTGATACTCATGAGTGATAGACTAGTGGGTCTCCGTGATAGGGCATAAACCACCACATTATGCTTTCCCCACACATACTTTATATCGAAGTCATAGGCTTGCACCTTGCTGACCCATCTCTGTTGCCTGTCGTTGAGGCCTTACTGCCCCATGAAGTGATGAAGATTGTTGTGATCAGTCTTCATGCAAAACCTGTTGCCTACCAAGTACTGTCGAAATTTGGCCAATGCATGCATGATCGCTAGCATCTCTTTGTCATATATAGAGTATGACCGCTCATGTGATAGGATCTTCTGACTCTCGAAAGCAATGGGATGCCCATCCTGTGATAGAACTACTCCAACTCCCTCCCCGAATGCATCACACTCCACGGTGAAGGGCTAGGGAAAATCTAGAAGTGCTAGGACCGGGCAACTGCTCATCACCTCCTTGAGGCAATCAAAGGCTATCTGTGCTCCATCAGTCCATTCAAAAGCCCCCCTCTTCGTCAAATCTATCAAGGGTGCTACCAGCTGTGAAAACCCCTTGACAAACTTCCTGTAGTAGGTGCAGATACCCAAGAAACCCCTCAGCGTTGTCACATCTCGGGGCACTAGCCACTCATGGATAGCCCGTATCTTCTCCTCATGGACCTTCACCCCATCAACAATGATGATATGCCCTAAGTAGAGTATCTCTGTCAAGCCAAACTCGCACTTGGATAGTTTGGCATAAAGTTGTTGCTCCTCTAGAATACACAGCACCTCCTCCAAGTGTTGGAGATGCTCCTCCCACATCCGGCTGTAAATCAAAATATCATCAAAGAAAACCAGCACAAACCTCCACAACTGTCTCGGGAAGACATGGTTCAGGCATGACTAGAAGGTAGTCGAAGCATTGGTCAGCCCAAATGGCATGACCAGGAACTCGAAGTGCCCATAATGGCACCGGAATGTTGTCTTGGGGATGTCTTGATCCCTCACCCTGATCTGGTGGTACCCTGAATGAAGATTGATCTTAGAGAAGTACTTGGCTCCTCTAATCTCATCCATGGGGTACCTGTCCTTCAGCGTCTTCCGGTTGAGAGCCTAGTAGTCAATGCACATACGTAAGGTCCCATCCTTCTTCTTCACTAGTACTACTAAAGAAGCGGAGGGACTGGAACTTGGCCTGATATGGCCCAATGCCAACAGCGCCTGAATGGCCTTCTCAATCTCATCCTTATAGACCTTAGGGTGCCTATAAGGGGTAGTGATCACCGCCTACACACCTGGCTCCAACTCAATAGTGTTCTTGAATCCCCTATCTGGTGACTACCCTGGTGGAATATCCCCAAACACCACTGCCTCTATCCAGCAATGCCTATATGTCTGGTGGTGGTGGTTGGGCATGTCCCCCAACCTCTGAAATCCTCAGATCCACTGCCCATGCGATGTCCCCATGTCGGAGATCTACCTCCATCCTGTGGGTTGAGACTGTCTGGGGTGGATAGGAATGCATGCCTCTCATTGGCTCACCAACAGCCATGATTAAATCCTCATTAATGGCTAAGATCATCTCTGGGTTGATCCATGTGAGTTTCTAGAGAAATCTCACATTTCTCAATTAATTCATGTTAATTAATCACTTTTCCTAAGGTAGACTTAGGAAATATTTAATTATTGACTAATTAACTTAATTGAGGCATCTCTAGATGTTTTCTCCTGAAACGTTTTCTGGTTTCTAGAGTTCTAGTGTTTCTTAGCCTCTCTGACCAAAGTCGAGACTAGAACACCTGTTGTTACCCAATCATCAAAAAACTAGCAGGTGAAAGCAAGAAAAGGAAGAGCAAAGGCCTAGGAGAAGAAATATGGACGAAAATTCATGTTTTTGGGCTCTATCTCTCTCACACGTGTGAAGTTCTAGGGTTTCTGGTGCTACAGAAAGAGGTCCAAGTTGCAGGAGAACAAAGTGCAGTATCTCTTGTGAATGGAGGGAAGAATACCCTACCTTGACCTCGGTGGCCTTGGGAGGAGTTGTCTTGCTGTAGGAATGTCGAAGATGGAAACTAGATTAGGGCTTTTGCAGCAGCTACAAGGATGAAATCAAAAGGTCGAAATTGCAGGATGAGTTGCAAAATTTAAGTTGGCAGGTTAAAGTTGCAGTTTGAAGTTGATTGGTGCAGAATCTAGGAAAGACTTGTTAGAGGGCTGACTTGGTACTTGGAGAAGGACTTGGTCTAGGGTTTGGGTCTTTGTGTCTCAATTGAAGCAGATTCTATAAGAAGAGAAGAGTTTTCCAGGTTTTCCCCTTGGAGGGGTTTTGCACTAGCTGAGAGCCTAATTTTGTTTCCTTTATTGTTGTCGTTTCATTCTTGATATTTGTTTGAAGAAAAGATTTAACTAAAGAACATCAAGAAGATTAACAAGGTTCACAAGCAAATATTAAGGTTAAGGAAGATAAGAATTAATAGTTGCCACTTTAAATTTTCCAACATTGAAGATGCCCATGAATGCAAATGATGCTCTAAGATTGTCTAGGGACACATGGCTCTCAATGAAACACCTACCGGTGTCAATATGATCCTCTACTGTACTTGGGCCCACATAAGTTGCCCAACCCGTAATGAAACCACTTGCCAACCACACCCAATATCCAGTGCTGCAACTTGCATCATCATGTACATTTAATCATTTTTGCATCTAAGTGAACCAAGCTTGAAAGAAATGGGCATAATGACACTTCATATGTGGCTTCTATTCCAAAATTGGGGCCTTAGTCATGTAATGGTGTTACCTCCCTAGGTAGGAGTGGCTAATAAACGGCCATATTTGGCGTTTCCAACTGCCAAAGGGAAGTGACATGTCCTAAGCCCTCCCTTTAATCGGTAGGTGTCATGTGAATAATGATGGAACAAAGGGGAAAAAGGGGTCTCATGGCCAAATGCCATGGTTAGCAATGATAAGGAATTCCACATTATAAGCATACATATGTGAGGAGGGAACAATCGTGGATGCATGAGTTACCTTGGCCTTTGTTTTTCCACCCCTCTTATCACCTTTTGCTTTTTCTTGTTTTTTCTTTATATTACTACTCGAAGCTCTAGGAATTGAGAACATGCTTTTAATAGTGTGTAGCAGTGATTACCCCGTTAGTGGTGGGGCGATTCATCACCCACCAGGGGTTGGGACATGCAAGGGTTCCTTTCCATGATGTGGTAGGGCAACATTGGCCCCAGGGACTGGGTGATGGCCATAATGATAAGGGGTAGAACTCATTCTTGGCTTTTGCCCACGTGCTAATGTTAATACCTCAGCTATCATTTGTATTTTATAATTTTCTTTTAGTTGCATCAACCTCCAGGGCAAAATTTCCAGGCCCAACCCAAATATGTGGAAAAGGGGAGGGGGTGTGCTAAATCCCAGTGGCCTCATGGTCAAGTGGACCTGAAGAAGGGAGGTGGAATAAGGGCTCGTAATGTACGGAGGGGAAGTGACAAGTATGGAAAGGGATAGATGGGACATGCTATCTCAATCATGGAGTCCCAAGTAGTGCCCCTTTCTAAAGCCATGGGCCATTAGTGGAGGTCCCACTAGACTAGGATTGAAAATTAACCCCCCATTTAAGGTGAGAGAACAAGACCACGGCCAAAACCCTTCTTTCTTCCAAGTAATCCCATAATCTATGCCAAAATGCCCAAACATAAACAAGCATAAACACTCGATTTCATAATGAATAAAGTACCTTTTGATCAAAAGCCCACCTTCCAACATGTACTCTTGACAAATGGACGAGGAGATATATGACTAATGCAAATGGCGGAGATACAAATGGCACATCACATCGGCTACAGCGTGGCTCTCAAGGGTTGTTGGTTGCAATCTAGACGAGATGGATAGGAGAAAAATTTCTCCTAGGGTTCACCCACTTTAGGTGGGTAACAGGCATTATTCTCTATTTAAATGGAACAATGTACCATAACAAAGCCTTGGGAAGAATACTTGATACTTAGGGTTTCAAGATATGCTCAACAAAAGTGTATCTATGCATGCAAGCATAAATAAAAGGTTTACTAAATGATAACATCAACAATAGATGATGGTAAACCCTCAAATAAGCCCTAAGTCGAAGCCTTGTGTAAGATTAGAATTGTATTAGGGCATAAATTACCTAGGGTTGATGACATCAACCCTATTAAGGAAATTTTCACCATGAAACAAGCTAGATTTTGTGTTTATGAGGTCAACCAAGGTGAAAACAAGCTTGCGTAGCTCTAGCGACTTCCTTCAACAAGCCCTAGATGAATTCGGCCCTTGCCCTAGCCCTAAGGAAAATAGAGAAGGAAGAAAAGATAAAATTTTCAATGAGTTTTGACCAGCACAAGGATCCTAGTGCCTTTCCTACTTAAGGTGATGGAATCTTCGAGGCTAAATCTAAGAGATATCAAATTCATGCATGGAGTAAGGGGGAAAACCCTAGTTTTCACTTGCAAACCCTAACTATCTTTTTATGAAAAGAGAATAACTAGAAGAAAGCTCTCTAGGTATTCTACAAAATTCAAGAAAAACATATTAAACATGCAATAATTAACCTATATTTTCCAACAAAAATATGCATTTAGAGAAGGTACAAAAGAAAAACACTAGCAATATTTCATCACATGAAAAACCTGTTAGTTTTTGTAGCATCGGATGTGTTCTAGCCACGAAATTTTGTGGAGATGCTAGAATATATGAGATCTCCAAAACCCACAAATTGTTTCTAGAAATTCCACCTAGAAGTTTCTCAATTAGATTATTAGCCGATTTTTTAAATATTTCCTAAGTTTAAACTTAGGTAATATGGTTAATTAATCAATATTAATTGAGATAAGGCGTGAATCATCTAGAAACTCACAGGGATTGATCTAGAAATTATCCTAGCCATTGATTAAGTTTTAATCTTGGTCGTTGGTGCTCCAACAGTGGATTATAAAAGAAAGTTGATGTGGTGATGGAGATCATCCAATGCAGATACACAGTTGCCCACGCAGTTCGATTTTCTTAGTAGCAACAGCTCAACAAAGAAGATAGAGCCACAGGGTGAGTAGCAGGTGGAAGAGGAGAGCAGCAGCATTCTGGGAGAAAGTTTTTAGTTCCCGAAAGAGTCGAAGGAAGGAAGGCCGAAATCTTCAGAGGGCCAGTGTAGGGACTGAGCAGAGGCTGACGTAGGCATCTTAGCGCAAAGATCAAGGAACCTATTTCGCAGGCAAAAAATAGTTGTGGGGTGAGAGAAAATTCTCACAATATTTTTGCCAATGTTTTCTTTAGATTAGATTGCTAGTTAGGCATTTAAATTATTGTACTCAGGATTGTTGTCGAACATTAATAATAAAACTCTCATATGTTGCACCGATTTTCCCAAGTTGGGCTTTTCCAGGGACAATTGTCCAAAAATCATTGTGTCAATTTTATTGTGTGTGTGCTAGAATTTCTCCATTTTATTTTTTGCGCTATTTTTATGGTGAAAATTTCAGCTATGATTTTATTCGTTATTCGTCGTAAGCAAATACACTGCAGAATTAATTGAGTTAGAAGAATAATCCCGAGTAGTTGCAATAGATAAAATTTCACATGGTATCAAAGCTTAATTGATCAGTCGGGAAGCTCGGAAGCAGAAAGGAATTTCGATGTTTAGAGGGAGCAGCTGATCGAAATTCCTAGAGAGACTACGCAGAGCCCAAAACAGGCAACTCAAGTTACTAGGGCAACAGTTCGATTTTTCAATTAAAGGGAGCCATGAAAATTGAATTACCCAGATTAATGATTCTAGCAGTCAAGGGGAGCAGCTGCAGCTCAGATTTTCGCTAAGCAGAATCTTGGTTGGACGCAAAGAATTTTTGTTGTAGGCTGCAGAGCAGAATTCGCGTGAGGAGGAAAAGAGAAATAGCACACAAAAATTGTTCTAGTATAGCCATGGACAGAAGTAACATTCAGGAGACTTCAGATTTGTTTTCCAGATTGGAAGGCGAATTCGCTTGCTTAGCAGGATCAACTTCACTAGGAGTCTAGTATATAGACAGTGGAGCTTCAACTCACATGACAAGGGTTAGAGAATATTTCTCCAACTACAAAGAGGAGCAGATGGATTTCCAAATTACTATGGGAAACATAACGAAATGTACTCCAGCAAAGAGAGGTACCATAGATTTTCAAGGGGAGTCAGGAGCAAGCACCAGCACTTCAGATGTATTGAATGTGCCAGGATTGGGTATGAACCGAATTTCAGTATCTCAGTTACAGCATAAGGTGTATGATGTTCACTTTGTAGGGAAGAAAGTGTATGTCAAACACCCGAGCTGGAAAAAGGTAAGACAGACTAGAGTTCGAAGTAATAGGTTGTATCGGTTACAAATCGATTCCCCAATGGCACTAATAGTAGCAGTGGGAAGGAGTTGAATGAATTATGGCACAGGAGAATGGGACATCTACATCATGGAGCATTCAGGATGCTCAATGAAACCGTAACAGGGGTTCCTGAACTTGGAATCGAGCATGATGATGTGTGCAGAGGGTGCGTACTTGGGAAGTATGCTAAGGTGGCATTTCCAAGGAGTGACAGCAGAGCTAACGGCGTGCTAGGACTTATACACTCAGATTTTTGTTGTCTGATGTCCACTAGAGCTCTCAACGGTGCCGAATATTTTGTCACCTGTATTGATGATCATTCCAGGAAAACCTGGATCTACTTCTTGAAGACCAATGATGAGGTCTCTAATCGTTTCAAAGAGTTTAAAGCTCTCATCGAGAATGTGACAAGAAAGAAGATCAAGGTGCTTCGCTCAGATAATAGTGGAGAGTATATTGATAAAGACTTCACAGATTTCTGTGCGAAGGAAGGCATCATGAGAGAATGGACAACTCCATATAATCCACAGCAGAATGGTGTAGCGGAGTAGAAAAAGAGAACCATTGTTGAAGTTGTAAAGGTTATGGTATATGACCAGGATCTACCCAGATTCCTGTGGGCAAAAGCATGTAACACGGCAGTGTATATTTAGAACAAGACTCCACATAGAGCATTGGGGAAGAAAACGCCAGAAGGAGTCTTCACAGGGAAGAAGCCAGCAGTAAGCCACCTCAGAATTTTTGGCAGTGTTGCTTATTGTCATGTGCCAGATGATAAAAGGACCAAACTAGATCAGACTGCAAAGAAGGGGTTTTTCGTTGGGTACAACGAAACCTCAAAGGCATTCAAAATCTACATTACTAGTAGTAGGAGGATAGTAGTAAGGGGAGATGTGAAGTTCATAGAGGACTGAGCATTCAGAAGGTCTCGTGAGATGCCTACAAGTGATCAGAATCAGTGAGCAAAAGCTCCTTTAGTCCAGTCATAGGGGCAGCCAGTGGGACAAGCAAGAGGACAGTCACAAGGGTTAAGTACTGTGACCAGTACCAGTATTTCCTCAGGTGCAAGAAATTTGGGGAGTTCTCAGCAGAAGGAGCAGCAGAGACAGGGTGAGGAGGAGTTGGCAGAACCTCCCACAACTAGTGATCGAGCCAGCAGAGAGGTTTGTCAGACATTAAGAGATGCAAAGGAGTTTATTGGAACTCCTAGGACGAGCAAGAGACAACGCAGACAGCCTAACAGGTACCAAGCATTAGTAGCTCAGGTTGCAAATCCTTCCAACTTTCAGGAGGCCGCACAGCATCAAGTGTGGATAGGATGCCATGGTAGAAGAGTATAGCTCTATCATGACGAATGATGTTTGGGCGATAGTGCCCAGGCCAGAATATAGATCAGTTGTAGGTTCGAGGTGGATCTATAAGATCAAATATGCGACAGATGGCGATGTGAAAAAATACAAGGCTAACTTCATGGCAAAGGGGTATGCACAAAAGGAAGGGATAGATTATGAGGAAACCTTCGCCCCAATTGCCAAATGCACTTCTATCCGGTCAGTTATATCTCTAGCAACTTAGATGGGATGGCAGATTCACCAGATGGACGTCAAGGCAGCCTTCTTGAATGGAGTGATAGAGGAGGAAGTGTACATAGAACAGCCAGAGGGCTTTGAAACTCAGGAGAGGCGCACGCATGTGCGCAAATTGAAGAAGGCTCTATACGTGCTCAAGCAGGCTCCCAGGGCATGGTATGGTAGAATTGACACCTACTTGCAGTAGATGGGGTTCGTCAAGAGTGATGCAGATCCCAACCTTTACTATTTGATGGTAGAGGATGAGCCTCTCATTCTAGTTTTGTATGTGGATGATCTATTCTTGACAGGATCATCAGGGCTCATAGAGGATTGCAAGAGGAACCTAGCAGTAGAACTTGACATGAAGGATTTGGGGTTGATGCACTATTTCCTAGGATTGGAAGTGTGGCAAAAGGATGAGGAGATCTTCCTTGGGCAAGGAAGATACGCTACAAATATTATGAAGACGTTTAGAATGCAGGATTGCAAACCCATGTCTACACCCATGATTACCAACTGGAAGAAGATAGACGCTTCAGATGACAAGGATGTCAACCCCACCTTGTATAAACAGCTCATTGGGTCTCTCATGTATCTAGTCAACACTAGGCCAGACATTTGCTTCGCAGTCAATACCCTTACTCAATTCATGGTGGAACCGAAAAGGGTACATTAGGCAGCAGCGAGGCATATTTTGAGGTACATTCGTCGCACAGTTGAGTATGGGTTGAAATATACTCGAGAGGATGATGTCAAACTTTGTGGGTACACGGACGTAGATTGGGCAGGCAGTTCAGTGGACAGGAAAAGTACCTTCGAGTACGGCTTTAGTGTTGGATCAGGGATGGTTTATTGGTCTAGCAGAATGCAGAAGTCAGTAGCACTGAGCTCTGCAGAAGCAGAGTATATGGCAGCGAGCACAGCTATGTGCGAAGCTATATGGCTTTGGAAGCTACTAGTAAGCTTGTTCAAGCAGAGAATGGAGGCGACCAGTGCCTATTGTGATAATCAAAGTTGCATAAAGCTCTCTCAGAATCTAGTGTTTCATGATAGGTCGAAACACATCGATATTTAGTGTCATTTCATCAGTGATTGTGTACAGCGAGGAAAAGTCCAGCTATAGTATGTTCCCACAAAAAAGCAAGTTGCAGATATACTCACAAAAGCTCTAGGGAGAGCTAAGTTCGTCTATTTCAGAGAACAGATGGGTATGGTGGAGAACCTATTTCAGTAGCAGAGACAGGTTATTTTTGGATGTTGCAGATGTTGCAATTGCAGCAGCAACAGATGAGAGGGAGTTACAGTGCAGATGTAGTGTTGACGGCAGTATGGTAGTGTCAACATCAGCATAGATGCAGCGTATATCAGAGTTTCATAGTAGTTGGTGGGCAGTAGCAACCAGACATCAGCAGCGTGACAGGAGACAATGTAGAGACAGGATGTTGCTACAGGAAGCAGCAACTCTAGAACACATTCCTTGCTAAGAGGAAGTGCTAGTTTTTGTAGCATCGGATGTGTTCTAGCCACAAAATTTTGTGGAGAGGTTAGAATACATGACATCTCCAAAACTCAGAAATCGTTTCTAGATATTCCGCCTAGAAATGTCTCAATTAGATTATTAGCCGATTTTTTAAATGTTTTCTTAGTTTAAACTTAGGTAATATGGTCAATTAATCAGTATTAATTGAGATAAGGCGTGAATCATTTAGAAACTCACATGGATCGATCCATAAATGATCCTAGCCATTGATTAAGTTTTAATATTGGTCGTTGGTGCTCCAACAATGGATTATAAAAGAAAGTTGATGTGGTGATAGGGATCATCCAGTGCAGATACTCAATTGCCTAGGCAATTCAATTTTCTTAGTAGCAGCAACTCACCAAAGAAGATAGAGCCACAGGGTGAGTAGCAGGTGGAAGAGGAGAGCAGCAGCATTCTGGGAAGAAGTTTTCATTTCCCGGAAGAGTCGAAGGAAGGAAGGCCGAAATCTTCAGAGGGCCAGCATAGGGATTGCACGGAGGCTGACACAGGCATCTCTGCGCAAAGGCAGACACGGGAAGCTATTTCGTAGGCAGAAAATAGTTGTGGGGTGAGAGAAAATTCTCACAATATTTTTGCAGCATTTTCTTCAGATTAGATTGTTAGTTGGGCATCTAAATTATTGTACTCAAAATAGTTGTTGAACATTAATAATAAACCCTCATCTATTGCATCGGTTTTCCCAAGTTGGATTTTTTCAGGGACGATTGTCCAAAAATAACAATGTCAATTTTATTATGTGCGCTAGAATTTCTCTGTTTTATTTCCCGCAGCATTTTTATGGTGAAAATTGCAGCTGTGATTTTAAATGTTATTTGTCGTAAGCAAATAAACTGCAGAATTAATTTTGAGTTAGAAGAACAATCTCCAATAGTTGCAATAAATAAAATTTCACAAAACCATTGATAATCAGCAAATATACTCAGAAATTTTCCAAGAAATTTCCTTCTTTCAATCCCAAAAAAGATATCTCCAATACACAAGCTATTCTTCAAAAGCAATAGCTTCACAAAAGATACATCTCCACAAGTAGCGAGTAGAAAAGGCTTAGTCGAGCTCTATCTAAGAAGCCCGAAATCCACACTAGTGATGATGAACAAATGAATGGAGTGATCCTCCTTTTATAGGGGTTGTGACATGCAAGGATTCCTTATGATGAAATGGAGCACCAAGTGCTCAAGAACTGGCTCATGTCTAATGAGGAGGGTAGCACTCATACTAGGCTTTTTCCCGCACGCTAATTATGTCTCGGCCACCTTTTGCATTTTAACTTTTCCTTTTCCTTTGTTGTGGCAATCTTATGCCTTTTCTTTTCTTTTAGCTACATCAACCTCCAAGGAAAAGTTTTGTTGTCCTATTCAAGGATGTGGATATGTGAGTGCCAAATCCCAATGGACCAATGATAGCTAACCCGAAAGATGGAAGTGGTATCAAGGGAATGATGAAAGATATTATGTATGGAATCGTTATGAAAATGCTACTTCAATCCAAGTTTCCCAAGTAGTGCCCCTCCTATAACCCTAAGGCCTTAGAGGAGATCCCACTAAACTAGGGCTAAAGGCTAATCCCCCTAGTAAGGTGAGAGGATAAGTTTACAGTCAAGATCAGTCAATCATCCATATCACCCCTTTATCCATGTTAGAACACCCAAAACATTAAGTAAAAGCACTTGATCGCAAAATGGCTAAAGTACCTGCCAAGTGGTAGCCCACCTTCATTCAAAAGGAATGCCAAATCGTGAGAGGCGAATGACCTGTGCAAATCGCGAAGGAATGTGTCATATCACCATCAATGAGTAATGTGTAGGGCTATTGGCTAGTTGGCTACCCAATATGGGAGAAAAAAAATTCTCCTATATGGTTACCCATATTGGGGTCACATCCTATTGGAATGTTAAATTCTTAAAGGTTGACATTCCCTTTACCTTTCCCTTTTAACATTACCAATAATTGCTTTGGGATGTTTGAGAGTGGTTCCAACCTCATCAAACTTCATATGCAGAGTAAAATTTCATATCCCATTCAAATTCAATAGACTTAACAATTTTTCAAAATTTCAAGATTGATGGGATTGCGACATTTTCAATGGATTCTACCATGTATGAGAGTATGTGATTGGTCTGCCATGTATGAGAGTATGTTATTGGCATTTAATAAAGAGAACCAAAGCCTATATGTGTCCTAATGTTAGTGGTGTTGATTGTTGAACTCCTTTGTCATGACTTTAGCAAAAAAGTACCCGTCACTAAAACCAAAATCATTGATCGAGAATGTTAAGCTTTTTCTACCATATTTTAAGGCTTGGATTAGGCAATTTCATCAAAATTGAGTGGTTCTCCTTGATGCTCCTAGAGCATTAAGGTAGAGGCAAAGGCTAGACAAGAGGCAAAGAATGAAGGATGATATTAATGATGGGGATCTCGATATAACTAATGGTGGAACATTGCTGGTCAAGAACTAGTGGAACATGCATGGTGGCGCTACCCAACAGCTACAACATTTGGCAACATGGTTGTTTTCACAATTGGTGACAACTTCTTCTATAAAGAGATGTTTAGCAACTAAATCAATTTATTGCTTTAGAGCTATGTTGCACAAAACACCTCCCTGGGCAAAACATTGGTAACCTTCAACGTATGAAAACATCGAAACTCGGCTAATATGGCCCCAAAACATCGTCGGTTTTACCACATGGTGTTTCACGATTCTGAAGGATCATATGGTACAACCAACGGCGTTTCGGGCTATTTCGAATGAAAACCATAGCATTTCAACAAGTTAAAAACTTAAATGGTTGTTTTGGGCTTGCTCAAGAGGCCAAGAAGCGTGTGGGTCCCTTCTATGGCCCAAAAACGCTTAATTAAACATTTTTCGTAAAGTTTATTTCCCTCCTAGTCTAATTTCATTAAAAAAATAGAATTAGAATTCTCCAGTAAAATATATATATATATTAGAATTCTCTAAAAACCCTCTCAGCCTCTTCCTTCCTATAAAAAAGCACCTCATTCACTCATTTCTCACACATTCTTAAGCAAGAGGACCTTCTTACAATAATATCAAACATTTTAGTTGTGTTTTGTAGCATCGGGAGCAAGCTATGGTGCATTTCTAGCAAGAAGAAGGGTGTGGGTTTGTGGTCAACAAGAAAAACTACGAATAACTTAGAACATTTTTGCTCAAGAAGGGAGGCAAGTTATGGATAATGGTTTAAGACCAATTCATAGCTCATGGAGTAGCACAAGGGCTTCCATTATTTCAGATGGTTAGACTGATACAAGGTGTAGGCCATTGATTAATGTCATTTCATCATCACCAAAAGGATGTTCAAAGAAGTAGAATATTGTTCAGGTGAGGTAAAGGATAGTAAGTTCATTGCTAAATTTTAATTGCTAATATTGAACAAGCAGGGTCAAAAAATGTGATGCAAGTTATCACAGATAATGCACCTATTTGCAAAGCCACAAGCTTATATGTTTAGAGTAGATGCAATCGCCTATTTTGGACTCCTTGCACTGTCCACAATCTAAATCTGATTTAAGAAGAGATTGAGGCAAAGACATAATGGATTAAGGAGGTCATAGGGTGTTGAAGAATCTTAGGGCAAAGTAGTGTAGTGTGATTCTTCGTTACTTGATAACAATTTGTGGAGTATTTTTACTTTTCCTTATTAGCTTATTCTTCTTCTTCTTCTTAGTGCATATGTGTGTACTTCATCAAACTGCTACCAAAACATAAGAACAAGAACACACGAAGTTGGCTCTCTGCCCGGGCCAAAACCTCTCTTCTCTTGAGAGGGAAACCCTTGAGTGAATTTCTCTTATTGAAGCTCCTATTGATCAATGCCAAACCCTAGACCCCTAACAAGAGTATCCTCCAAGCACAAGTCAAGTCCTTCCTTCTTTCTGCACCTTATTCCCTGACACTTCTTCCAGCACTTTGCTTTCTGACACTTCGTCCTCCTTCTGCTACTTCGTTCTCCTACTCCTTGCTGGTAGGCTCTCTTATGCTAGTTCTAGAAGAGATGTTTCTTCTTTATCCTAAATGTACCTACTCACATAGGATGTTGCTTTTCTTCACTTCACAAATCGAGCTTCTTCGTCATGTAAGATTGCAGACTTGATGTGGCAGCACTGCAACCCTAAACCTCGCACATGTGGGAGGTTTAATGGTGTATTTGGCTCCTTTCTCCTTCATATGTGAGAGTCTCTTCTTCACTCCAATGATAGGCCTTATAGGCCTAAGTTTCAAGCCCAAACAATGAGAAGTATGGGACTGTCATATTGTTGCTAATATGTCCAAAAGAAAGCCCTCCTTTTCTTGCACATTTGACTGCGTTTTTCCCTAGAAACGGTCCTTCAATCTTCGCTTAGACTTATCCCTCCTTCACTGCACTAGAGGCTCTTTATCTTCGGCTTGTCTCACTCTAATCTCTGCTCCTTGTCTTCGCTTATTTCAGAGATCCTTTTAATGTGTTACAAAGGAGTGGACAGACTCTATATATAGAGGTTTGTCCCTCCACTTAGGCCGACTTGTCACCTTGTTTGTAGGCCGACTTTGAGAGTTGTTTGGAGGCCGATTTTTTTAGAAAACTTTCGATAGTTTCTATGGTGGTATAGCATGCTTGAAGGAGCTTCTTGATGGTGCCTTTGCATAGGAGTAGACTTGTCTTTGCTTGGAGGTTTTTCTCTTTGAATTTAGTCTTTAATATATATTTATACATGATGTAACATGCCCTTAAGGTCTTCAACATAATTCTTTTGACTCTTTGATTCACCTATAGCACTTTGACATGTGCTAGACCTACTTCAATGAGCACGAAACTCATTGATATATATTATAAAAATAATATTTCTTGTCTTGAATACGTACAAATATCAAAAGTACATTTATGAAGACCGAACCTAGTTACATTTCCTTCAACATAGGGCAAGCTAGACAGATTATAAAATTCATCACCAACCACCGCCAATCTCAAGCAATATATCAAGAATACTCCAAATTGGAGTTGCTCAAAATCACTGAGACAGGGTATGCCTCACACGTCATCATGTTGTGTCGACATGTTGAAGAAAAAACTGCATTAATGAGAATGATGGTGGGTGCCACTTGGGCTGAGAGGAGATAGGCATATTCACAGAAGTGAAGTATGGTGAGGAGGGAGTTGATTGATGAAGATTGGTGGAGCAAGATTGATGAAAGATTGGTGGAGTTGATTGATGAAGATTGAGAAGTTGATTGATTAATTTCTTGTTCAAGTTCACATTACCTTCATTTGATCTTCTCTGAGATGCAGGCACATAGAAAACTTTCATGGGAGAGGTTTATGATGCCATGGATACCATGGTTGAGAAAAGCATGGAAATTATTACACAAGAAGGTGCCACTCTTCCTTTTGTGAATTTTGATTTTGATGAGCAAGTGAGGTCCATCATTGTTACGAGGTGGAATGGTTTTTACACCTCATTGTACACTTTGGCATATGCTCTAAATGCAAAATTTTATGATGAAGATTTCATTGTTCAAGGTAATGGGAAGAAGAAGGGGCCCCGTAAGGACAAGAAGGTGGCCAATGGAGCGAAGAAATTCTTTCAAAGGTTGTTTCCAACTTCTTTACAAACAAATGTAAGGGAGGAATTTGTCTCTTTTGCTACTGGATTAGACACTTTTGTAGACATATTAGCTTTGGATGAGAGGAGGACCATGAACTAGGTTAAGTGGTGGACTTGTCATGGGGAAAATGGTGTTTATTTGCAAAGTATTGCCGCTCGTATTCTATTACAAGTGGCAAGCTCTTCATCAACAGAACGTAATTGGAGCACCTATAGTTTCATTCACTCTGTGAAGTGCAATAATTTGGGATCACAGAAGGCTGAGGGTCTTGTATATGTTCATTCAAACCTGCGCCTTGTGTCTCGCAGGGTGAAGAATATACAAGTGAACCTCATAAATATTGAGATGTGGAAGCAAAAAGTCCAGACGTAGAGCTCTCTCTTGTTTCTCTTGATATTGGTAGTAATGTAAATGGAACTGGAAGTACTAGTAGAGTTGCCTCTTATGTTGAACAAGCATCTTTTTCTATTTTTGCTGATGAGAATGAGGATTGTTATGATTAATGATATGTAGTCAATAACTGTCTTTTACTCATGTTTTATTTCAGTTTTGGCACATATAGCCTCATGTATAAAGGCTAACTTTGGAGCCTTCAATGTACAACCTCATCTATAACGGCTAATTTTGGATTTTTGCATCATGTAATCATTTATGAGAATTAATATAGACTCCGCTTTCCTTCTAGAATGTCATTTATGTGTTTCATTCTTTCTTTTCTTGCAAGATAATGTGTTATTAATTTATTTGTAAAAAAATTATATATATATATATATATATATATATTGATGACGTTTCGCCCAACGTTTTCATTTCCCAAGGGTCACATTTCCAGATGTACCCACTTTGGAAACTTCCAAACGTTTCATCATTTCATACAACTTAGTTTTACACCTTTCAGTCTTCATATTTCAATGTACAGATGGCCTATTTTGTAAATATACCTATTTGATCGTGTTATTGTTGATATTGCTAGATAAACTTTGATTCCATAAGTTAATGGCATACTTTCTATTATATGGCTTAAAATTTTGTATGTTTGTAACTGATAGAATCTAGATTCTAGATGGTTGATGCTCAAATTATTAGTCATTAATGTACTATTGATGCTATTTCTATCTTCATTGATGTACAAATATGCATGTATTCGTATATTCTGCAACTAATTTGGCATTCTGTATGTTTTAACTTTTTTTAGTATGAATGCTATATATATATATATACCCACACGCTCCCAAGACACTCCACTCTTCAGGATTTTTGGAAAATCGCACTCTCACTCCCAAAACTCTCTTGATCGACTTCATGCTCTGGCAACCTTGTGTTGGACATTATATAATTATTTTATCTGATATTTATCAAATTAACAACACATTTCTAACCAATAAAAAAAATTAAATTGTTTAAAAAAAGTATATCTGTATGATCACAGACAGTATAGAAAACTAGAGCATATTTCAGGTCTTCTCGCAAGAATGTAAAATTTCAGTTGCTAATTATAAAGTATAAAAAAGGTTAGAAAATAAGAAGTTATCAAGTGCAACACCTGAAAAAACAACCAGATGAAAACCAACCAGCTAAGGAAATGGCAAGCAGAGAGAAGACCATCCCCCAAACTTCTACCATAAATCGGTTCTTGTCTTATACAATAATGCCTGGAATATCTTGACTTTGTGTTAAGGTAAAGTTTCATGATATTTTTATCATATTTTCATTCCTGATGTTCATAAATGTCGTAAATACTCTATAGAATCAGAATTATGCATTAACCAACATATTTCTGCCCACTGTCCTAACCTTTAAAAAGTCAGACACTCAATATAGGGGCACAAAATGCATTTAACATATCAGTGCTACACTTACATAGTGGGAGTATTGGTTTGACTTCGTAAAACACTTGCTAACATTATAGGAAACTGCAATGAACTGGAAAAAACAGAATTACTATTGGAAACTCACAGAAACTTCTCAAAAACCACCAAGAAATCCAAGCAGGGGCATATATAAAGTTGAAACTGACATGGAAAAGCTAAGCAGTGTGGTTGTTGCATTAAGAATAGACGACACGGATCCGAGTCAATGTAAACAGACATCACTTTTGCAACACTTTCTCGAGTCATGTTGTTAAACCGAAGGACCCGCCACTGAAAGCCCAGGATCCTTGCTCGTCCATATGCCTCACAACCTCCCCGCAACCTTTTGTACTTTTGCTGAAGCTGCTTTTCTATGCCAGGCCAGTCTTCTATAGTCTACTGCAAAAAATTAATGTTGTGAATTTATAAACAGCCATAACCAAAATATACAAGCTAACAACTAAACACCTGATTTTATTTAATCAATGAACAGCACAACTCTAAGCTGATAATATATTTGAAATTTCACTAATGAAAAGCTGGACCCTCCTGAGCCCACTATACAGTGTTGGAGGCCTTGATGTCTATTTCTCATGTATGATGACAATTTCACAAGTCTTCATAGTGAATAATGAAGGCAGACACATGTGACCCCTATTTCCATCAAATCTTATTCGAGGTCTCAACATTAAAAAGTGGCAAATTTCTATGACAACATTGTACAAGATACACTCCATATAAGTAATTTCTGTTCATCTTAAAGAAAACAGTAGAACTGTATATTTGTCTGCCAATTTCATATGTTACTTTCTTCTAATTCATGTAAGGATGCACCATCAAGTGGCTATTGATTTTACATGCTTATGATATAGCTAATACAACATGAAACAGAAGAATTGCATGGGTTCGAATTTCCAGTAACAGAGAATAGAGTTTATTTTCAAATCCGAAGAACCATGAACTGAAGAACAAACAGCAAAAGGTGGAGGCCTAGCAATAACAGAATGATAAAATGATAGAGAAAAAAGGAAAGCAAGCAATTATATGAACATCAACTAATGACCAAAGACATGTCAATAGGACTCAATTGTGCATCCACACTAACAGAGATGCAATAACAGAGATTACTTTGGCTGTTGATCACTAGTCATTTAAACCCCATTGCAGTGTTAGGTATGCAGATATTTATCTCACAAAGTTACACAAATTGTAAAACAGAACCAAAATATATTAATTTAACATCTGTTACTCAGCAAAAGTTATCATATATAAAGAAGAATATTGTTGAGGGGTTTAAAAGAAAATACTTCAATTGTATATATATATATATGTGTGTGTGTGTGTGTAAGAGAGAAAGAGAGAGAGAGAAAATGCTTATCCCAATGGGTTAGCTCAACCAGTTGTTGACATTTGGCTGGTTCTGTGAGAGCAGGTACCCAGTTCAAATTCCACTAAGTTAGAAGCACTAGTATATGCTGATGGGATTACTATGGCTGCCATCCAAGAATGCAGGGAAGCACCCCCTGGGATCCCCTCTGAGATTTTCCTGGAGGAAATATATATATATATTACAAAATACTTCTGTTATTACGTTCAAAGCATAATTTCATTACATCAATTGATAGAAACAAGTGCATAGGACTGTGAAATGGCTTCCAGGCCCAACATAGGCTAGGAAAGCCAATTTGTCAACCTTATCTCCTAGATTCAATAAGTTCATAGTACATACTCTCCTAAATTTATTAATCCTTGTTGTAAACTAACACACCAAATCAACTCTAAAGAATAAAAATTCCCATAATAAATCAATTTGTTGCAATCCTTGTTTCCTTCCTTGAACCTCCTCATCCACAAAACGAAATTCATGTCAGCTGTCTCTCCCAAATATCCGTTTTTTGTACCTTGAACATCCATTTGTTACCTAAGATTATTGGAATAGTAAATACACCAAAGAGGTTGTTACTGCAAAATATAGCAGGCCTAGTGCAAAGCCTCACTAGGTAGACCCAAACCTCAAGGCAACAAAAGATCGGCTACCACTGTTACCTCAGCAGCCTTGCTCCAGCTATTTAGTGGTATTTAAGCCACAAGGGAGGCTTCCCTATAAAGATCACCTAAAAGGGTTTTCAATAAGGATTACAAGGGATTGATAAGATCTAATAATTGGGATAGGGTATTGGCTGAGCCTAGAGAGCTTAGATAATTTTTACCAACGTACAAGTATTATGTCCCTAGACTACTTAAACAAATTAGGGAGTTGTTATGAGTTAGGGTTTTACAGATTTTAAATGATAGGGCATGCAATTTCATATAACAACCAGAAGAAATAGTCTTCCAATGATCAATCAAAAAAGGACCAAGACTATCAATTATACATGTAAAGTTTAACGTTTGCAATGGGTTTTTTGTGGCTGAAACATGCATAAAACAGCAATAAAATGATGACACCAGCCTTGGAAATAGGGTTTTAACATGCAATAAATGCTACATTTTGCTTTTAGACACTTATTTAACGCAATTCCTACTTTAAGGACAATGCATCAAATAACATTACTTTTTACATCATTTCAAAGAAACCCTAACCCTAGATATCTATATTTAAAGAGAAAAGAGATAATTCAGTAAAAATAGAAGGTTTGATCACCACCACCTAGACTAGTGCCTTGATCTAAATGGAAAATGGAATCTTCTAGGGAAAATTCAATGAGGATGGCGTTGTTGAAGAGGGTGAGATGGCAAGGGCATCTACTTACAAACCCTAGCAGCTTCCTTTTTAAGGAGATTTTAAACATAAGATGTGCAACTCAGATTTTTCTTAAAGAATTAAGGGGAAACAATTTTGTATTGCATAAAGGAGCAAGATTTCTAGATAAATTTAGCAATTTTAACCATGGCACATGTAGAAACCCTACTACAAACAATATAACATGCAAAATATAGAAAAATATGAAATAAACCTACAAAGTTTCCACAAGAATCACTTCAATCAATCCCAAGAAACCAACTTCAAGCAAAATTCCACCTCCAAGAGCAATTCGTACTATACAGATCACATTGCAGCCAAGTAGAAGAGACAAGGAGCTCGTGCACACTTCCAAAGAGACGAAAGTATAATGAGTGAATCATGATCCAAATGAAATGAGACCTCCCTCTATTTATATTAGTGAAACTAAGTTTCATTTTCATAATTTTACAAGCAAAACCCCTAAAAAGTTCACTTGAGCATTCAACACTCAAAAAAGTCACAAGCCAACCTCAAAATAGCTCAAAAACATAACAAAATGCCAAAAAACAGCCCACACGTGTGGGATATAAATGTCTCCACCATGACATCATCCTCTAGAAATGATCAAGATCCATCAAGCATGTGATGCATAGGTCCATGAGTGCTCCTCACTCTCAGAAATCCTCAAAATACATGGGCACATCTCCAAAAAGTCCCTCCTAAACCATGACATCATCCATAAAGAGGCCTACATCACCCTTGTGGGGCTTGTGGGGGTGACATGGCATCATGCAATGCATGCATTGGAGCCAAGGAGAATGTGTATACCAGCACAAATCATGTCAATGAAAATCATTCTCATCTAGGCTCCAAAACAAGCAACATCCACCAAACAGGATCAAGGCCAACCTGGGGGCATCCTAGTTCCATCTAAGCACATCATCAAGTAATCCAACGCCCAAGCTCAATGGTTCAATGTTTTAGCATTCGGAGGTACATGAGGGGACATGGTACCATGTGGGATCATCTCTAAAGGAGTAATGTTGAAGCATCAAGGTCATCTCTACTCTCAAACTTGGGGAAAACATCCTCTTTAGTGGTGCTTGTTACCCACCAAAAAGTGGGTACCCCTAGGAGAACTTTTCTAGCAATCATTTTCTTTCAGCCAACAGCTAGCAGCCCCTAACAACCACCTTGTAGTCGATGTGATGTGCCATGTTATCTCCACCACTTGCATCATCCATATGTTTCCTCATCCATTTGTCGAAAGCACGTGTTAGAAGATGGGCAATGTGATCCAAAAGGTATGTTATTCATTGTGCAGTCGGGTGCTTATGCTTGTTTTCCATTTGGACATTTCGCATGGACTATTGGATGACTTGGAAAAAGTAAGGGCTTTGACCATGGTTTTGTTCCTTCACCTTAAATGAGGGGTTAATCTTCAATTCTAGTCCAGTGGGACCTCCCCTAATGGCCCATGGCTTTAGGAAGGGTACTACTTGGGAAAAACCGATTGAGATAGCGTGGTCCCATTTTCCCGTTCCATACTTATCATTTTCCTTTGTGCATTACAAGCCCTATACTTTGTTTCCCATCTCTGGGTCCACTGGGTCATAACACACCCCCTTCCCTTGTCAACATATCTGGGTCGGGCCTGGAAAATTTGCCCTGGGAGGTTGATGCAGCTAAAAGAAAGTAAAAAGCATATCATGGCAACAAGCAAGAAACAAACGAAAGAAAATCATAAAAATGCAAAAGATGGTCGAGACATTAATATTAACACGTGGGCAATAGCCAAGCATGAGCTCTACCCCTTATCATTATGGCCATCACCTAGTTCCTAGGGCAAATATTGCCCTATCACATCATTGAAAAGGAACCCTTACATGTCCCAACCCCTGGTGGGTGATGAACTACCCCACCATTAAGGGGGTAACCACTGCTACACATCATACATAGCATGCTCTCATTTCCTAGAGCTTCGAGCAGTAATACAAAGAAAAATTAAGAAAAGTAAAAAGGCAATAAGAGGGGTGGAAAAATAAAGGATCGGGTAACTTATGCATCCACCATTACACCCTCCTCACATTTGTATACCTAGAATGTGGATTTCCTCATTATTGCTACCCCTTTGACCATGGCATTTAGCTCTAAGACCCCTTTTTCCCCCCATTTCATTATCATTCATATACCACCTATTGATTGAAAGGCATACCAAGGACCTATCTTTCCCCTTAGGGGTTGGGAACAACTAATAGGGTCGTCTATTAGCCTCTCCTACCTAGGGAGGTAACACTATTACGTGATCAAGCCCCAAATTAGGAAGGGAAGCCATGCACGAAGTGTCAATTTGCCCTTGACTAACAAGCTTGGTCCACTTAGATGTGCTGAATTTTCGCAACTCTTCTAAACTCATAATTACTTCTTACGATTTCTTAATTTAATCTTTATTTCATTTACATTAATCAGAAAGTAATTACACAGAATATATTCAATAATAGACATTAGGATCATAAAGAGATAGCCAAATCAAGAACACAAGCATTTACCCTGGGAAAACCCACATGGGGAAAAGCCTAGCAACCTTTTCCTTAGAGAAACTCTTCAATTTAATAAGAGACACACCTAGATCATCTAGTCAACCACAAGGTCAAACTAACCAACAAAGAAAGCTTTTTCAAACTTGGTCCAATTGACTCTTAGTCAAGTCATAAGCCTGCCCACTGAATGCACTCTGGATCGTTCTACTAGGGCAAAATTTCGGCCTCATACTATGCCTAAAGAAACTTGGTCGTGCTGCCCACTCACAGAGTTATAAGATTTAGTCCCATAGAGATTTTGATATGCTGTTAAAAGAGATTCGGTCCTGCACTTAATCTTCAGATTCGTCCTGTCTTTTCTCTCAGATTGGTCTTGTTGTCGCACAGAATGTCTAGGCACTACGACAATGGCTCAGATTGGGGGTTGTCACCCTGATATCCAATCTCTCAGTTTAAGTTGTCTCCCAACAGCAGGCTAAGTGGGGTAGACCCTACGGAAATGGGATAAAGGAGAACTAGTTGGAAACGAACCAGTTCGGGAGACACAGTCAACTGACCAAGTACTTGTCTTAGATTTAGCAAGACTTATAGGATTCGATTAAATTTAAACAGTTGATACCAGTGCCTTATGGAGTCAACTATCTTGCAGGGAAATTAGGACCAAGAAATTGATTAGCAATTGCTACTTGGATGAATAACTATCTTATATGAAGTGTCGATCCTAAAGCTCATGTGGGATGCAAAAATCTTGGCTAATTTTAGTTAAAATGCCTATCTATGTTTTACCCCTTCTATCTTTTCTATATCGAGCCTGATTTTGTAGTAAGTGGCAGAGAGAAGATAAGGTGAAGCACACTAAGGTGTGATTAACGATAACTCTCCTGAAAATCTAACATACATGGTGCCTCCAACGCCAATGTTGCATTAATCGTTATCGGGATAATATCGGCGCGAGGAAAAAATCGGTAAAAATCGGAATTATCGGGAAATTATCGGAAATAATCGGGAAATAATCGTTTGGTACAAAAATATTCATTTTTTTCATTTTTTTCCAATTTTTTTAATATCTAAACCATCTACAACATTAAATACATTGACACATAAATATGATAAAAAAAACTAATATATAAGATGTTTAATATCATTTCTAGCGCTAAAATCACACATAACATTAAATCATGTCCTGAATAGTAAGTCTTGACTCCTGAGTCCCAACTCAGCCTCAAAATATCAACAAAAAATATGATAATGTATCTCATCATGTCATAATGTCATATACAATAAAATGAAAGTCTAATCCTATTGATTTCCTCTGCCCCTCTTGCGAGAAAATGCCACAGCTTTCCCTTTCCCTCTAGATGTAGATGCTAGTGCCCGTGCTGGTGGAGATGGCAATGGAGTCTGATGTGCTCTAGAAGCTGAAGAACTAGAAGTAGGAGTTATAGGAGGTAGACCACATCCTCTACTGGTGGCAGTGGTAGCCCGGGCAGGTGGTGTCACCTTCTCCTCTGATTCCTCCTCCTCCTCTACCTGCTCCTCCTCCCCCTCCACTACATCCTGCACTAACCAATCATTAGCAGACTCCATGAGAGGCCTCTCGGCCTCAACCCTCCATGCAGCAGTGGTGTCAATCCCATCCAATGAGATGGCATCCACATCAGGTGTCCTCTCAAGTTGCCTCACCCACAATCAAAAATTGTTTTAGACGTAGACCATGTCATTAAGTCGTTGGGACTCCAACCTGTATAAAGATCATGAAATAATAATTAATAATTATAAAAAAAATATTGTTTAATGAATTAAAAAATTTATTTGGAAATTTGCAATATTTTAAATGTTTAAGTGTTAACCTGTTGCGCTTCTTATTGTGTATTTTTTCAAATACACTCCAGTTGCTCTCACATCCCGAGGAGCTACATGTTTGGCTAAGGATGCGAATGGCAAGCTTTTGTAAAAGGGGTACCCTGCCACCATACATTTTCCACCATGCATCTACAACAAAATTACAAATAAAATTTTAAATAAACATAAGAAAAAAATGGAATTTGAAGAGACAATGAAATTTGAATCAAAGTTCAAAGTTACAAACTAAAAAATACCTGGCATTTTAATCATCCTATCATTGATAGCCATCTCAAAGCCAAATGTGCCACCTGCCATCCTATATGTCTCGAATTGTTTAGAGATCTCTATACGTTGTTCTGAAGATCGCACCATCTTCTGGACACAGGATAAGAATCCATCCATGATCTCAGCATCAAAATCAAACCCACATGCATAAGAAAATGCAGGGTTCAGGAAAAGCCCAGCAGCATGAATGGGACGATGGAGTGTGTTGTTCCATTGCTCATCAATCACTCCCCATAGAAGGAGTTGTTTCTAAAACCCATCATCTCCTTTATCATCATAGTAGGCCCGAATGGCTTCTTTGGCCCTGTCCATGGCTTCATACAAATAGCCCATTGCGGGCTTCTCGCCATCAACCAACCGAAGAACCTTTACCAAAGGTTCAATAACGGCGCACACCTCCTGCACTCCTGCCCAAAAGTCTTCCTGGTATGAAACCAGTCTGCATACGGCCTCTCCCTCTGGTTTGTGGCTCATTGGCAAAGCACGCCACTCCTCTGAAAGAAACATTCTCTTCACATCCCACATAGAATTCAAGAGGGATTGAAGAGATATGAAACTGGTGGCAAATCGTGTAATGGTGGGGCGCACCAACTCTTTGTTGTTGGTGAATCTTCTCATCAAGCTAAGCACAGATGTATGGTTATATATAAGTTTTGTAATGCTTTTGGATGAATCAACAATATCTTTGACAAAGGGAATTTTCCCTATGTCTTCCAACATCAAATCAATACAGTGTGCAGCACAAGGTGTCCAAAATAAAGTAGGATGTCTGTCCATAAGCATCCTGCCAGCAGCAACATAATTTGCAGCATTGTCTGTTATGACTTGGACAACAATTTGTTCACCCACCTCCAAAATAAACAAATCTAGCAAATCACATAAAGTTCTTGCATCTTTGATTTGTGCAGATGCATCAACAGATTTGATAAACATAGTCCCCTTGGGACAACTAA